>ONZH01014886.1:0-41033 GCA_900303285.1 Rhinella marina | reverse complement strand
TGATCTGAGGTCTGATGGGGGCACACTGACTGAGGCACAATACGCTGATCTGAGGTCTGATGGGGCACAATACGCTGATCTGAGGTCTGATGGGGGCACAGTAGGCTGATGAGGTCTGATGGGGCACAATGGCTGATCTGAGGTCTGATGGGGGCACAATCTATGCTGATCTGAGGTCTGATGGGGGCACAGTAGGCTGACTGAGGTCTGATGTCTGATGGGGCACACTGATCAGAGGTCTGATGGGGGCACTGATACGCTGATCTGAGGTCTGATGGGGGCACAATACGCTGATCTGAGGTCTGATGGGGCACAATACGCTGATCTGAGGTCTGATGGGGGCACATAGGCTGATGTCTGAGGTCTGATGGGGGCACAATATGCTGACTGATGGGGCTGATCTGAGGTCTGATGGCGGGCCACAGTAGGCTGATATGAGGTCTGATGGGGTGCATGCTGAGGTCTGATGGGGGCACAATATGCTGCTGAGGTCTGATGGGGCTGAGGTCTGATGGGGTGAGGTCTGATGGGGCACAGTAGGCTGATGTAGGTCTGATGGCGGGCACATTCTGCTGATCTGAGGTCTGATGGGGGCCAATATGCTGATCGAGGTCTGATGGGGGCCACAGTAGGCTGATTTGAGGTCTGATGGCGGCACAGTAGGCTGATCTGAGGTCTGATGGGGGCACCGTAGGGTGATGTGAGAACTGATGGAGGCACATTCTGCTGATCTGAGGTCTGATGGGGATACAATACGCTGATCTGAGGTCTGATGGGGCACAGTAGGCTGATGTGAGGTCTGATGGGGGCACATTCTGCTGATCTGAGGTCTGATGGGGGCCACAATATGCTGATCTGAGGTCTGATGGGGGCACATTCTGCTAATCTGAGTTCTGATGGGGGCACAGTAGGCTGATGTGAGGACTAATGGGGCACATTCTTCTGATCTGAGGTCTGATGGGGCACAATACGCTGATCTGAGGTCTGATGGGGCACAGTAGGCTGATGTGAGGTCTGATGGGGGCACATTCTGCTGATCTGAGGTCTGATGGGGGCACAATATGCTGATCTGAGGTCTGATGGGGCACAATACGCTGATCTGGGGTCTGATGGAGGCACATTCTGTTGATCTGAGGTCTGATGGGGCACAGTAGGCTGATGTGAGGTCTGATGGGGGCACAATACGCTGATCTGAGGTCAGATGGGGGCACAGTAGGCTGATGTGAGGACTAATGGGGGCACATTCTGCTGATCTGAGGTCTGATGGGGGTACAATACGCTGATCTGAGGTCTGATGGGGCACAATACGCTGATCTGAGGTCTGATGGGGCACAATACGCTGATCTGAGGTCTGATGGGGGCACAGTAGGCTGATGTGAGGTTTGATGGGGGCACAATACGCTGATCTGGGGTCTGATGGGGCACAATACACTGATCTGAGGTCTGATGGGGGCACAGTACGCTGATCTGAGGTCTGATGGGGCATAATACGCTGATCTGAGGTCTGATGGGGGCAGGGGACTGTTAGTTTAGTGATGTAAAAACTGGGGACAGGTTTCCTTTAACATAGGAGTCCCCTTGTTTTTTACTCCTATTACTCCTATATTTTACTGCATTATGTGGTAGAGTATTTAGACTAGGGTATGTAGAAAGTCTATTGTACTGTACTTAACAGCATAGATGATCTAGCAGTTTATACAGTCATCTTTCTATTACAATATTATAACCACAACTAGTAGTATGTGCCTGTGACGTTGGAAAAGTGAGTTTGGGAAGCCACTAAGTGGGGGGCCCACTCAAGTATGTTTCGCCCCCCCATGTGCTGAACCTCTAGCTACGCCTCTGAGTAGCAGCACGACCACTGCCTCTATTTGGCCCACGTAGGAATGGTCATATGATTGCTGGGTTTCTGGTTGTTGCAGACTGCTCCTGCTCCTAACATTGAGCTCCAGTTACAATGGAAAACAATAATTACAGAGTTGAATAGTGTGGGAAAAAAAGACAGGTGTCCTTCGAGTTCAAACTTTCTCAGATCAATTATGCGACAGTCGTTATTAGATTATTATAAACTTCATTGCTGTTTGCTATCTGGTAAGCCTCTAGCCCTTTTTGAAATGCTGAAACAGGAATTGCCATCGGGTAGGACATCTATAGTGGAACTGCTCTAATTGGAAAGAAGCCTTTCCTGTCTTGATGTCTAAATTTTCTTTTCTAGACATGAATTGAATGTCCCCTGGCCCTTTATAAAGACATTGGAATGAATAAATCCTTTGCTAGTTTCTTTGTACGGACCACACTTGTATTTGTACATGTAAATGAAATCACCTAATATGAGCAAATCGATTCATACGAATTGATACATTCATCTGAATTAATTATCTGTCTATGAGGAAATGTACTTCTACAGATGAGTCCCCATTGTGCCAGCGAATCATGGAAAGCAGTGTGTGTGAGAAATGGCGAACCATGGGAGGGGGAACCATGGGGTGCACTCTGTGTGAGAGAGGGGGAACCATGGGGAGTGCTCTGTGTGAGAGAAGGGGAACCATGGGGAGCAGTCTGTGTGAGAGGGAGAATCATAGGGAGCAGTCTGTGTGAGAGAGGGGGAACCACGGGGAGCGGTATGTGTGAGAGAGGGGGAACCATGGGATGCAGTCTGTGTGAGAGAGGGAACCATGGGAGCGATGTGGGAGAGAGGGGGAACCATGGGGAGCGATCTGTGTGAGAGAGGGGGAACCATGGGGAGCGTCTGTGTGAGAGAGGGGGGAACCATGGGGAGCGGCTGTGTGAGAGAGGGGGAACCATGGGGAGCGATGTGTGTTGAGAGAGGGGAAACCATAAAGAGCAGACTGTGAGAGGGAGGGGAACCATGGGGTGCAGTCTGTGTGAGAGAGGGGGAACCATGGGGAGCGGTTCTGGTGTGAGAGAGGGAATCATGGGGAGTGATGTGTCGTGAGAGAAGGGGAACCATGGGGGAGCAGTCTGTGTGAGAGGGAGAATCATAGGGAGCAGTCTGTGTGAGAGAGGGGAAACCATGGGGAGCGGTCTGTGTGAGAGAGGGGGAACCATGGGAGTGCTCTGTGTGAGAGAAGGGGAACCATGGGGGGGAGCAGTCTGTGTGAGAGGGAGAATCATAGGGAGCAGTCTGTGTGAGAGAGGGGGAACCACGGGGAGCGGTCTGTGTGAGAGAGGGGGAACCATGGGGGTGCAGTCTGTGTGATGAGAGGGGGGGCAACCGATGGGGAGTCTCTGTGGTAGAGAAGGGGAACCATGGGAGAAGCAGTCCTGTGTGAGAGGCGAGGAATCATAGGGAGCAGTCTGTGTGAGAGAGGGGGAACCACGGGGAGCGGTCCTAGCCTGTGGAGAGCGGGGAACCACGGGAGCGGTCTGTTGTGAGAGAGGGGGAACCATGGGTAGCAATGTTGTGAGAGAGGGGAAACCATAAAGAGCAGACTGGTTAGAGAGGGGGAACCATGCGGGAGCAGTGTGTGTGATGAAGGGGGGAACCACGGGGAGCCGGTCTGTGTGAGAGAGGGGGAACCAATGGGTAGGCGATGTGTGTGAGAGGGAGGCCGGGAAACCATGGGGAGCCGATGTCTGTGAGAGCAGGGAAACCATAAGAGCGAGACTGGTGAGAGAGGGGGAAACCATGGTGGTGCAGTCTGTGTGAGAGAGGGGGAACCATGGGAGCAGTGTGTGTGAGAGAGGGGGAACCACGGGGACCGGTCTGTGTGAGAGAGGGGGAACCATGGGTAGCGATGTGTGTGAGAGAGGGGAACCATGGGCGGAGCGATGTCTGTGGAGAGAGGGCGAAACCATAAAGAGCAGGACTGTGAGAGAGGGGGAACCATGGGGTGCAGTCTGTGTGAGAGAGGGGAACCATGGGGAGCAGTCTGTGTGAGAGAGGGGGAACCATGGGGAGCAGTGTGTGTGAGAGAGGGGGAACCACGGGGAGCGGTCTGTGTGAGAGAGGGGGAACCATGGGTAGCGATGTGTGTGAGAGAGGGGGAACCATGGGGAGCGATGTCTGTGAGAGAGGGGAAACCATAAAGAGCAGACTGTGAGAGAGGGGAACCATGGGGTGCAGTCTGTGTGAGAGAGGGGGAACCATGGGGAGCAGTGTGTGTGAGAGAGGGGGAACCACGGGGAGCGGTCTGTGTGAGAGAGGGGGAACCATGGGTAGCAATGTGTGTGAGAGAGGGGGAACCATGGGGAGCGATGTCTGTGAGAGAGGGGAAACCATAAAGAGCAGACTGTGAGAGAGGGGGAACCATGGGGTGCAGTCTGTGTGAGAGAGGGGGAACCATGGGGAGCGGTCTGTGTGAGAGAGGGGGAACCATGGGGAGCGGTCTGTGTGAGAGAGGGGAATCATGGGGAGTGATGTGTGCGAGAGAAGTGGAACCATGGGGAGCAGTCTGTGTGAGAGGGAGAATCATAGGGAGCAGTCTGTGTGAGAGAGGGGGAACCACGAGGAGCAGTCTGTGTGAGAGAGGGGGAACCATGGGGTGCAGTCTGTGTGAGAGAGAGGGAAACATGGGGTGCAGTCTGTGTGAGAGAGGGGGAACCATAAAGAGTAGTCTGTGAGAGACGAGGAACCATGGGGAGTGATGTGTGCGAGAGAAGGAGAACCATGTGGAGTAGTCTGTCTGAGAGAGGGGAACCATGGGGAGCGGTCTGTGTGAGAGAGGGGGAATCATGGGGAGTGATGTGTGCGAGAGAAGGGGAACCATGTGGAGTGGTCTGTCTGAGAGAGGGGGAACCATGGAGAGCAGTCTGTGTGAGAGAGGTGGAACAAAGGGGATGTTATATCCTAGTGACTACAGGACCTTTGATGATGTCATAGTCATGTGATCAGATACATGATGGGAGGAGCCAAGATGTGGAGGTTTTTCACTGTTTAGCACTTCCTGTCATGAGGTCAATGTGACACCATCAAAGGTCCTACAGCCACTAAACTTTACATGCATGCCATATAACTGATCACATGACTGTGACATCATCAAAGGTCATTAGCAGTTACAGATCACTGTAAAAATAGATGTGTTATGGTATCTCTTCTGTGGGATTGGATCAGTCAGGCTATCCTTCACTCCCCATGTGCATCAGTGAGTCTTTGTCCCAGTCACCAGTTCTCCTTCCTTGGAACACGTTTGGTAGGTACTATCGACTACATGCGAGAAACACCCCACAAGACCGGTTGTTTTGGAGACCTGCAGCTACTCCTAATGTCTTTGGAGGATTATGGCATTACTTTCAAGTTAGGGGGTATGAGATTTATATTGGGCTACAAGATGAGACCTGTCTGATGTATGCGATAGACTGCAGTGTGTGTCCTGTGTAACTGTATTCACTGTGTAGATAGAGCAGCCGCTAGCGATCAGCAGTCTGCTATATATAGGATCTGTCAATATCTAAGTTACCTCCATCGTACTCTATCTTCAGTTCATTATAATTACAAATTCCTGAGACACTTTACTTCATGTGAGATGTTCTTCCACATGTGAATTTGCTCTCAGACCTCCCGGTTTCCATCAGCTTTCTTAGGTACAGGACTCTCTTTCCATCAGTGCCCTACCAAGGATGGAGAAGGACAGAAACCTCATGGCTGCGAGGATATTAGACCTCACCCTGGAGATCATCTCCTTGATAACTGGAGAGGTGAGAGTCTCACATGACATCACTCTTATCTCTAGTAATAAACCAGGGAAATGACTGGAAAGGTGAAGGATTCTTAGAATCTCTGTAGTGATCGGCGTCTCCCCATACACAGGATTACACAGTAGTGAAGAAGTCGTCTGATGAGTGTGTGACACCCCGTGTGTCAGGAGGATGGAGCAGGACCCAGAGCCCCATCACCGAGCCTCCACCTCATTCCCTGATACATGAGCAGAAGATCCTAGAACTTACCACCAGGATCACTGAGCTGCTGAGCGGAGAGGTGAGCGCTGCTGGGAATGCTGGGACATTATACAATAACACCAAGGGAGGGGCCTGGTAATGACTGTATCCTTGTGTTGTCAGGTTCCTATAAGGTGTCAGGATGTCGCTGTCTATTTCTCCATGGAGGAGTGGGAGTATTTAGAAGAACACAAGGATCTGTACAAGGACGTCATGATGGAGAATCACCAGTCCCTCACATCACCAGGTAAGAGGAGACCTTCCATGACTGTAGAGGAGAGAACAGTTCTGAGAGTCAGATTCCTCCATCATCTGATCATCACATATAGACAATGTATTCAGTCACTGTGTGTATTTCCTATAGATGGATCCAGTCAGAGAAATCCACCAGAGAGATGTCCCAGTCCTCTGTATTCCCAGGACTGTCCAGAGGAGAAACCAAATATCCCACTGGATCATCAGGTAGGTGAAGCTGAGGTTCTACAAATCCTCTATAGACTGATGTACTGGAGCTTTCTACTAACCTCCCCCAGCAGCAGTGGAGTATAGTAAATAACTAAATAACAGCACAATGCCAGTCAGCTGCATTGATAGCAAAATACTCTCATGTATCAAAAGAGTTATTGACTGACTGGTTACTAATCTTAATTCCTTACAAATATGTTTTGCATCCTCATGTCTTTAATGTTGGATTCTTGCAGGAAAGTTTTGGTGGAACGATGAGTGGGCTTGAAAATCCAATATCAGTGTTAGTGAATGGTAAGAACCTTTCCTCAATCTTGTTTGACTGTAAATGTCTTTATTAATGATATAACTGATAGGAAGTTCAGAGAAACCTCGTCCTCCTCATTATATTATTACTGTTGTTAATGATTCATTTTGGGACATAATACGGACAGATACAATCAGAAACACAAAAAAAGACTGGAGGATAAATGCTGATTCAGAGAGAAGGTTGCATGATTTATCTCTGTTGGCAGAGCCTAAAGCCACTCTATGTTTCTGGTGTAGTGGACCCCCTAGACCAGAAACTGAGAGAGAGAGAGAGACATAACTACCACTGAAGTAGGCAAAGTGGCTTCTAGAGGGTCCGGGTTCTCAGGGGCCTGGGCTGCTTTGTCCGCCAAGTAGTGCTGTAGGTAGCATCAGTCTGTAACGGCCTCAGGAAGAAGCTGCTTTCTGCCTCCGCATATGTAGTTAATAGCCACTGCACGACTCCTCTGGCAGAGGCTTATCTCCCCTCTGAATAAAGGATCGGGGAGCTGATCAGCCTTTACATACACATTATAAATATAACCACGTGTTTAGAAACTTAATGTATAACCTATAAAGTGCTATGAAAGCTTTCTTTAAGAAACCATTGTATGTTAGGGCTCGTTCACATCACCGTTCAGCCTTTCCGTTCTGCTCCATTTAGGAGCAGGAGAACGGAAAGGACGGATTCGGCACCAAACTGAGCCGAATGGAGCCTAAGGGACCCCATAGACAATAATCCGCTCAGAAGATGATTTTGGAGCGGAGACAAAAGTTGTGCATGCAGGACTTTTGTATCCGCTTCAAAAATCATCTTCTGAGCGTCTATGGGGTCCGTAGGCTCCGTTCGGCTCAGTTATGTGCCGAATCCGTCCTTTCCGTTCTCCTGCTCCTAAACGGAGCAGAACGGAAAGGCTGAACGGTGATGTGAACGAGCACTTAACATGTTGGCCTAATGCTTTGCGACACTCATTTTGGCACTTTTAGAATTTGTTCATGTTCTTGAAGAATTAGCTTCCACTGATGATATATCTTCTAAACATTTTTTGAAGGATTTGTTAAATTTTTTTGACCTATTGTTGTCAACATTGGGACATATTATACTGTATGGTTCAAACAGCTGTCGTGCATGTGATTACTGAAATTGTACATTATTCTCAGTTTTCTTAAATGCTTGATTGGCTAAACATTATTTTGGGAAGATAAGAAAACTGTGGCTTTTTTCAGGTAAAGACGGGATGAGCAACTCCCATGGATATCTCCATTTACCTCCCTATCATTTAGCAGAAGATAACAATATCATAAAAGCTAATTCAATAACTTCTAATGTATCCTCAGTCCTTCACAGTGGAGAACTATCCACCGATACCGCTGGTCTCAAGAAACCTTCATCTAATCAGTCACTGATTGGAAGAACAAGAACTAAACAGAAATGTGGGAAAATATTTCCATGTGAGAAACAGCTAAAAAGGGAATCTAATCAATCTTTGATTGGGATAATTGACAAAGAAGGGCCATTTTCATGTTCAGATTGTGGGAAATCGTTTACCAAGAAAAGATACCTTATTAAACATCAGAGGACTTGCAGAGGCGAGAATCCATATTTGTTCTCTGAATACGGGACATGTTTTGGTCAGAATTCAAATCTTTCGGATCATCTAAGAAGTCACACAGGGGAGAAGTCACTTTCATGTTTAGAATGTGGAAAATGTTTCAGGAAGAAATCAGTTCTCATACAACATCTAAGAAGTCACACAGGAGAGAAGCCGTTTTCATGTTCAGAATGTGGAAAATGTTTTACCTATAAATCAAATCTAATGGAACATCTAAGAAGTCACACAGGGGAGAAGCCGTTTTCATGTTCAGAATGTGGAAAATGTTTTACCCATAAATCGAATCTAATGGAACATCTAAGAATTCACACAGGGGAGAAGCCGTTTTCATGTCAAGAATGTGGGAAATGTTTCGGCCAAAAATCAAGTCTCGTACAACATCTAAGAAGTCACACAGGAGAGAAGCCGTATTCGTGTTCGGAGTGTGATAAATGTTTTACTCATAAATCAAATCTTATAGAACATCAAAGAATTCACACAGGAGAGACACCATTTTCATGTTCAGAATGTGGGAAATGTTTTAAACAAAAATCAAGTCTTTCTAAACATCAGCAGAGAAATCACACAGGAGAGAAGCCACCTTAATGTTCAGATTATATTACGCCTGATGATGTAATGTATGTTTAATTGTTGCATTTTGGAGTTTGTTGTACTCTTTAAAACTAAATAAATAAAAAGAAACTATTAAACAAATGTTCAGATTATAGAAAATGTGAAAGATGTGCAGCGTCATTGTAGGACTATCTGTCTAATGATGCCTTCTGAGGTTAAAGGACCTGCACTGAACTGTTGCAACATTCTGATCCTATGGACGCTGCCACTGTGCCATCATCCTGCTTGAAGAACAGAAAGGGGGATCAGAAGTACAGAACATATTGTGTTATTTTGTGGTCAGAAAGACAAATCAACTGTGAGGAGTAGGTCAGGGGGACACAAATGACACAGACAAAGTGAGGCCCCGACACTCCTCCCAAACCACTGTCCCTGCCTTTTGGGGGAACCCGGCTCCTTAACAGGCCGGCCCCAACCGAAGACTGCAATTACACTGAAGAAAGTGGAACACGAGACAAACAACCAAAACAAAACACCAGCAGTAGCAACCCTAAACAGGTCAGGAACTGAAGGGGTAAAAGGTAACGGAACCAAGCAAGGAATAAACAGAGGATAACACAAAAGGTAGGTAGCAGTAACAGAAACCAGGGAAAAAGATACAGAGTCACTGGAATACCGGATAAACACAGAGTAGCTAGCTTAGGCACAAGGCTCTATAGCAGGCACAGATGAATGGCGAGTGTGAAACTAAATAGTGGCTAGAGTCCCAGCCCCAAGGCGTGATAGGAGCAGGGATCCCAGCCACACCCTTGAATGGACCAAAATTACTGGCAGGGCCGCCTGCCAGTAAAACTAGCAAAACTAGCCAAACCTAACCCTATGGGAACCTAAGTGTTACAAGAGGATTTTCTGGCTTGCACTCGGGTTGAGCGCCGCATAGCGTCCAGGGACACGGAATGCCCGCACCCGCCCAACATCCGCTGGAGGGCCGCAGCGCCCCCGAATCCTGACATCAACATATAGAAGTAGGTAGTGAGGTCTGTTGAATAATCTATGGATAACACCGATTGGCAAAATACCGGACCATCATTACACTTGAGCAAGGGGAATGGGAATTGCCCAGAGTAGATACACTACAGTTCAAAAGTTTGGGGTCACCCAGACAATTTTATGTTTTCCATGAAAACTCACACTTTTATTTATCAAATGAGTTGCCAAAATGAATAGAAAATATAGTCAAAACATTGACAAGGTTAGAAATAATGATTTTTATTTGAAATAATAATAATTTTCTCCTTCAAACTTTGCTTTCGACAAAGAACGCTCCATTTGCAGCAATTACAGCATTGCAGACCTTTGGCATTCTAGCTGTTAATTTGCTGAGGTAATCTGGAGACATTTCACCCCATGCTTCCAGAAGCCCCTCCCCCATGCTTCCAGAAGCCCCTCCCACGAGTTGGATTGGCTTGATGGGCACTTTTTGCGTACCATACGGTCAAGCTGCTCCCACAACAGCTCAATGGGGTTGAGATCTGGTGACTGCACTGGCCACTCCATTACAGATAGTATACCAGCTTCCTGCTTCTTCCATAAATAGTTCTTGTATCGTTTGGAGGTGTGCTTTAGGTCCTTGTCCTGTTGTAGGAGGAAATTGGCTCCAATCAAGCGCTGTCCACAGGGTATGGCATGGCATTGCAAAATGGAGTGATAGCCTTCCTTATTCAAAATCCCTTTTCCCTTGTACAAATCTCCCACTTTACCAGCACCAACCCCAGTCCATCACATTACCTTCACCATGCTTGACAAATGGCATCAGGCACTCTTCCAGCATCTTTTCAGTTGTTCTGCGTTTCACAATTGTTCTTCTGTGTGACCCAAACACCTCAAACTTCAATTCGTCTGTCCATAACACTTTTTTCCAATCTTCCTCTGTCCAATGTCTGTGTTCTTTTGCCCATATTAATCTTTTCCTTTTATTAGCCAGTCTCAGATATGGCTTTCTCTTTGCTCCTCTGCCCTGAAGGCCAGCATCCTGGAGTCACTTCTTCACTGTAGACGTTGACACTGGTGTTTTGCGGGTACTATTTCATGAAGCTGCCAGTTGAGGACCTGTGAGGTGTCTATGACTCTAATGTCCTTGTCTTGTTGCTCAGTTGTGCAGCGAGGCCTCCCACTTCTCTTTCTACTCTGGTTACAGCCTCTGAAGGGAGTAGTACACACCGTTGTAGGAAATCTTCAGTTTCTTGGCAATTTCTCACATCGAATATCCTTCATTTCTAAGAACAAGAATAGACTGTCGAGTTTCACATGAAAGTTCTCTTTTTTTGGCCATTTTGAGAGTTTATTCAACTCACAAATGTAATGCTCCAGATTCTCAACTAGCTGAAAGGAAGGTCAGTTTTATAGCTTCCCTAACCAGCTGTGCTAACATACTTGCACAAGGGTTTTCAAGGGTTTTCTAAACATCCATTAGCCTTCGTACACAGTTAGCCAACACAATGTACAATGTACCATTAGAAGACTGGAGTGATGGTTGCTGGAAATGGGCCTCTATACACCTATGTAGATATTGCATTAAAAACCAGACGTTTCCAGCTAGAATAGTCATTTACCACATTAACAATGTATAGAGTGTATTTCTGATTAATTTAATGTTATCTTCATTGAAAAAACTGTGCTTTTCTTCCAAAAATAAGAAAATTTCTAAGTGAACCTAAACTTTTGAACGATAGTGTAAGTGTTATAAAGGGGTGCTCCAAGGACAATGGCCGGTCCCTTGGTGCTCAGATCTAATATTTGCATTTTATTAAAAAAGCAGATACAATGCTTATACAAATTCATTGCTTCTGGGTAGGAGAGTGCTGTTTAAACTGCACAATCTGATGCCCAGAAACTCATGGGACTCATGGGGAGTGGTCTGTGTGAGAGAGGGGGAATCATGGGGAGTGGTTGTATGAGAGAGGGGGAACCATGGGGAGTGGTCTGTGTGAGAGAGGGGAAACCATGGAGAGCGGTCTGTGTGAGAGACGGGGAACCATGGAGAGTGGTCTGTGTGAGAGAGAGGGAATCATGGGGAGTGGTCTGTGTGAGAGAGGGGGAACCATGGGGAGTGGTCTGTGTGAGAGAGGGGGAACCATGGGAAGCGGTCTGTGTGAGAGAAGGGGAAGCATGAGGAGCGGTCTGTGTGACAGCGGGAGAACAGTAAGGAGCTTTCTGTGTGAAAGAGGGTTAACCATGGGAAGCAGTCTGTGTGAGAGAGAGGGAATCATGGGGAGTGGTCTGTGTGAGATAGGAAGAACCATGGGGAGCGGTCTGTGTGAGAAAGGGGGAACCATGGGAAGCGGTCTGTGGGAGATAGGGAGAACCATGGGGAGCGTCTGTGTGAGAGAGGGGGAACCATGGGGAACAGTTTTACCCATTTACTTCTGGTCTCCGTATACTGGAGGAAACTACACTTATCTATAGAAGATATATGCTGGTGACCATAGGACCTTTGATGATGTCATAGTCATGTGATCAGATACATGATGGGAGGAGCAAACATGTGAAGGTTTTTCACTGTTTAGCACTTCCTGTCATGTGGTCAATGTGACACCATCAAAGGTCCTACAGCCACTAAACTTTACATGCATACCATATAACTGATCACATGACTGTGACATCATCAAAGGTCATTAGCAGCAACAGATCACTGAAAAAATATATGTGTTATGGTATCTCTGCTGTGGGATTGGACCAGTCAGGCTATCCTTCACTCCCCATGTGCATCAGTGAGTCTTGGGCATCTTTGTCCCAGTCACCAATGTTCTTCCTTGGAACACATTTGGTAGGTACTATCGACGACTTATGAGGAACACCCCACAAGACCGGTCCTTTTGGAGACCTGCAGCTACTCCTAATGTCTTTTGAGGATTATGGCATTATTTTTAGGGGGATATGGGATTTATATTGGGCTAGAAGATGAGATCTGTCTGATGTATGCAGTACACTGCAGTGTGTGTCCTGTGTAACATTATTCACTGTATAGTGGGGACGGCTGGCTGACTGATATATTATGATCAGCATATATAGGACCCGTCAATAGTTTTTTTTTTATAATTGTAATTTTTATTGGAACAATACTGATACTGAACAATACTGATCAATACAAAGCATTTTCAGAATCTGCAACCGTCAATAGTTAAGTCACCTCCATCGTACTCTATCTTTAGTTCATTCTAATTACCAATTCCTGAGATACTTTTCTTTATATGAGATGTTCTTCCAGATGTGAATTTGCTCTCAGACCTCCACATTTCCCACAGCTTTCTTAGGTACAGGACTCTCTTTCCATTGATGACCCATCAAGGATGGAGAAGGACAGAGACCACATGGCTGCGAGGATATTAGACCTCACCCTGGAGATCATCTCCTTGATAACTGGAGAGGTGAGAGTCTCACATGACATCACTCTTATGTCTAGTAATAAACCAGGGAAATGTCTGGAAAGGTGAAGGATTCTTAGAATCTCTGTAGTGATCGGCGTCTCCCCATACACAGGATTACACAGTAGTGAAGAAGTCGTCTGGTGAGTGTGTGACACCCCGTGTGTCAGGAGGATGGAGCAGGACCCAGAGCCCCATCACCGAGCCTCCACCTCATTCCCTGATACATGAGCAGAAGATCCTAGAACTTACCACCAGGATCACTGAGCTGCTGAGCGGAGAGGTGAGCGCTGCTGGGAATGCTGGGACATTATACAATAACACCAAGGGAGGGGTCTGGTAATGACTGTGTCCTTGTGTTGTCAGGTTCCTATAAGGTGTCAGGATGTCGCTGTCTATTTCTCCATGGAGGAGTGGGAGTATTTAGAGGAACACAAGGATCTGTACAAGGACAGAAACCTCATGGCTGCAAGAATATTAGACCTCACCTTGGAGATCATCTCCTTGATAACTGGAGAGGTGAGAGTCTCACATGACATCACTCTTATCTCTAGTAATAAACCAGGGAAATGTCTGGAAAGGTGAAGGATTCTTAGAATCTCTGTAGTGATCGGCGTCTCCTCATACACAGGATTACACAGTAGTGAAGAAGTCGTCTGGTGAGTGTGTGACACCCCGTGTGTCAGGAGGATGGAGCAGGACCCAGAGCACCATCACCGAGCCTCCACCTCATTCCCTGATACATGAGCAGAAGATCCTAGAACTTACCACCAGGATCACTGAGCTGCTGAGCGGAGAGGTGAGCGCTGCTGGGAATGCTGGGACATTATACAATAACACCAAGGGAGGGGTCTGGTAATGACTGTATCCTTGTGTTGTCAGGTTCCTATAAGGTGTCAGGATGTCGCTGTCTATTTCTCCATGGAGGAGTGGGAGTATTTAGAAGAACACAAGGATCTGTACAAGGACATCATGATGGAGAATCACCAGTCCCTCACATCACCGGGTAAGAGGAGACCTTCCATGACTGTAGAGGAGAGAACAGTTCTGAGAGTCAGATTCCTCCATCATCTGATCATCACATATAGACAATGGGTTCTCAGGGGGTCTGGGCTGCTCTGTCCGCCAAGTAGTGCTGTAGATAGCATCTGTCTGTAACGGCTTCAGGGAGAAGCTGCTTTCTGCCTTCAGTCTTGAGGCCCCGTCCACCATTTTGAGGCCTTCTGTAGACATGGTTTAAGGAGTTTTCCAGGATACGTCCTCAGGAAAGGTCATCAGTATCTGATCGGAGGGGGTACGACACCCGGGACCCCCGCCGATCAGCTGTTTGAAAATGTACCGGCGCTCATGTCCCCACCGATCAGATACTGATGACCTATCCTGAGGAGACCGTACACAGCAGGGCCCCTAGAGACCATACACAGCATATAACATATTGCCACAGTGCCTATGTGTGTACACAAGACTGTTTAAATGTAACTGTGTGTACATGATACTGTCTATATTAGTCTATGTGTATATTAGACTGTCGATATGTGCCTGCAAGTTTATATGAGACTGTCTATATGTGTCTATATTATATTGTATATATGTGCCTGTGTGTATACATGAGACTGCCTATATGTGTCTGTGTGTATATTAGGCTGTCTATATATGTCTGTGTGTATATTAGGCTGTATATATGTGCCTGTGTGTATATTATACTGTATATATGTGCCTGTGTGTGTACATGAGACTGTCTATATGTGTCTGTGTGTATATTAGACTGTCTATATGTGTTTGTGTGTATATTAGACTGTCTATATGTGTTTGTGTGTATATTACTGTCTATATGTGCCTGTGTGTACATGAGACTGTCTATATGTGTCTGTGTGTATATTACTGTCTATATGTGCCTGTGTGTACATGAGACTGTCTATATGCCCCTATGTGTGTACATGAGACTGTCTATATGTGTCTGTGTGTATATTACTGTCTGTATGTGTCTGTGTGTATATTACTGTCTGTATGTGTCTGTCTGTATATTAGACTGTCTACATGTGCCTGCGTGTGCATGAGATTGTCTATATGCCCCTATGTGTGTACATGTATGCTTGGGGACAGTGGTTGGGGGTGCCCACTCACCTTCTGTAGCACAGCACAGAGAGATAGAACTCCAATATAGATGGGTAATCCATGGTCAGTATACTGTGGCTGTGAGGGGAAGATGTTATCAGTAAGGTAATACTCGTGATAATAGTAGGCATAGAAATTGGATAACATCCTGACATTCTATTGAGGCCTACATAAGGATGGCCACCAAAGGCATTGCATTGATCAATGTGATGTGTGATGCTTCAATTTCAGCCACAGCCAGTCACCCCTCTTCCACCTCTGGTCAGAGTGATGGTCCGCTTTGTCCGCTGTGGTAAAAGTCCAAACAGAGAGTAAATTAAAAAGCCAGGACAGAAAGCAGAATACGTGGAGTGACTTAAAATATATATATATTCAAAAAACATCTGCCCAAATTTTTTTAAACAAAAAAATTATTTTAATATGTGATTAAAAAAGTGATGGAAGTGTTCCTTTAATAATAATAATAAAAAAAAAATATTTGGGAAAGTAAGAAATATTTTCATTTTAGGTAAAGACTGGATGAGAGACTCCCATGGACGTCATCTTTTATATAGTGAAGTAGAAAATGACAATTATGCACAATCTAACTCAATAACTTTCAATGTATCCTCAGTCCTTCACAGCGGAGATCTATCCACCGATACTGCTGGTCACAAGAAACCTTCATCTAATCAATCACTGATTGGCGATCAAAGAATTGGGTGTAGACAAGGGACAATATTTCCATTTGAGAAATCATTTCAAAAGAACTACAATCTTTCGTTCAATCAAATTATTCACAGTAACGAAAGGTCGTTTTTATGCTCAGAATGTGGGAAGTGTTTTAGCAAAAAATCTAATCTTGTGGAACATCTAAGAGTTCACACAGGAGAGAAGCCGTATTCATGTTCAGAATGTGGGAAATGTTTCACCCAGAAATCAATTCTTGCTAAACATCAGAAAACTCACACAGGAGAAAAGCCGTTTTCATGTCCAGAATGTGGGAAGCGTTTTGCTCAGAAGTCATATCTTATGGAACATCTAAGAATTCACACAGGAGAAAAGCCGTTTTCATGTCCAGAATGTGGGAAGCGTTTTGCTCAGAAGTCATATCTTATGGGACATCTAAGAACTCACACAGGAGAGAAGCCGTTTTCATGTTTAGAATGTGGGAAGTGTTTTGGCAAGAAATCGGTTCTTGTTAAACATCAGATAACACACAGAGGAGAGAAGTTAGTTTCATGTCCTGAATGTAGGAAATGTTTTAGTCACAAATCTTATCTCGTGCAACATCAGAGAACTCACACAGGGGAGAAGCCATTTTCGTGTTCCGAATGTGGGAAATGTTTTGGCCAGAAATCCGTTCTTGTTAAACATCTCAGAATTCACAGAGGGGAGAAGCCGTTTTCATGTTCTGAATGTGGGAAATGTTTTAATCAGAAATCTAGTCTTATGGAGCATCAGAGAACTCACACAGAAGAGAAGCCGTACTCCTGTTCAGAATGTGGTAAATGTTTTGGTAAGAAAAGTAGTCTTGTTAAACATCAGAGAACTCACACGGGAGAGAAGTCGTTTCATGCGCTTAATGTAGAAAATGATTTAGTCACAAATCACATCTTGTGGAACATCTAAGAACTCACACGGGTAGAAACTATTTTTATGTTCAGAATGTGGAAAACAAATAGGTTCAAAGAAGAAGTCATCTGCATATTCTGAATGTAGGAAAAGTTATAGAAAAGTTGTAAAAATGTTGTAAAATATCTTAGAATTCACACAGAAAAGAAAACATTTTCAAGTTTATTTTCAAAATTGTTTTTTAAAGGGAATGTGTCATGTGTTTATCCTCAAACAACTTACACTAGGAAGCCATTTTCATGTATTAATTGTAATAAATTGTCACAGGCGATGGTTGTGGAACCACTGTGCTAACCAATTGGTTTGGCTGGCTGCTTACCCACGGGTGTCTTAGACACCAGTACGAGCCACTGGAAGATTGGGCAAAACACATAGGACCAGGCAGAGGTCAGGCAGGCAAGCAGAGTACATGTGAGTCAGAGAAATAGTTCCAGGACAGGGCTGGTGACACAGAGTTAGAATCCAGGCAACGAGAACAAGACGGAGCACAGGCAGACAAATAGAACAGAGTAACAGGCACAGGTCAGGTCAGATGATAGACAAACCGATCCAGTCCAGATTATCAATATAGCAAAAAGGAGGGGGGCACATTGGAAATATTAGACTAGGATACTAGTAGCTCATGAATCCGATCTGATTATGGAATAGAACAGAAGTGATATATTAAACAGCCTTACATCCCAAGGATATAAAATATGAAAAATATCTTTATTATAGCCCCAGCAAAACAACAAGGTCAAAATATTGTATATAATAAAGGCCCTATGAGGGACTGCTTATCCATCGCTACATATAAGTGCTCTCCTAATTCTTAATAAGAATGGCTGTAATACCCAGACAACCAAAAAATTGCACAAATGATATCCAATACCAAAGATAGATACCAAATCAGCACAATAAATGTGTCCAGGTTAAGGCGTGGACATTCTCTACCTTATGTGTATTGCTGGTGGATATGCAGCGGCCGGATTTGGGGTGGCCACAACGCAACCCCCGGACAGCATCGAGGTGTCACCATGTGTTCCCGCTCTGGAAGGGATGGTAAGGCGTGGTGCACCCCAATGGGAAATAAATCCAGAGAGTCAGGGTCTGCAGTAAACCAGTGTGCTTCTTTACTGGAGGAATTCAGGTACAAAACAATACAGGCGAGGCATGGGGATGGCTTCTCCAGTCTCCTCCTGGCAGAAGAAGGGTTTGATGCTAAGGAAAGAACTGAGCTAGCTGTCCCACTCTCTCTTCAGAAGGCTGGTACCCTGGTCAAAGGCTGGTGATCCAGGGTCTGTGGCAGAGTATCCCCGTATCAGCATCTTCTTCTGGTCACTCCTGCAGACTGGCAGAGTCTCCTCTTCCAAGCACTGTTCCCTAACAGCAGAACACTAGGGGCTTGGACTTCTCTCCTTATATACCAGTTTTAGCTAGACTATAACCTTTTAGTGAGAGGGGTGGAGTGGGGAAACTCAGCACAAACAATTACAAAGTTACCACTCCTGTCTGGCATAGACTTATATTAGAGCTTCAATAACACTTAATGGCAATGACACAGCAGTTTTTTTCCCAGACAAAAACAAGTTTCCAGACATAACAACAGAGCTAAACCACACATTCAAAAGGTCAGTCTGTCTGGTTTTGGTGGTGAGCAAGTCTGGCATTTCCCCTCCAAAACATGCTCTTCTTTAAACCTCATGGAAGCTGTGGAAAATTACCAGCTTCTCATTCAAAGTCCCAAAAGTCTCTCAGTATTCGTTAGCCCTTTCCACAGAGCCTCAAAAATACAGTGCAAATAAACAAAATGTATACAGTGCCTTGTAAAAGTATTCAGCCCCCTGGAACTTTTCAACCTTTTGCCACATTTCAGGCTTCAAACAAAATTAACAAAAAAAAAATAACATTTTACATTTTTGGTGAAGAATCAACAACAAGTGGGTCAGAATTGTGAAGTGGAACGAAATTTATTGGATCATTTAAACTTTTTTTGTAATAATAAAACTGAAAAGTGGGGCGTGCAAAATTATTCAGCCCCCTTGCATTAATACTAGCTGCGGTCTCTTGGGGGATGTCTCTATCAGTTTTGCACATCTAGAGACTGAAATTCCTCCCCATTCTTCCTTGCAAAACAGCTGGAGCTCTTTGAGGTTGGATGGAGACGTTTGTGAACAGCAGTTTTCAGCTCTTTCCACATATTCTCAATTGGATTCAGGTCTGGACTGTGACTCGGCCGTTCTAAGATCTGGAGACCTTTATTTTTGAACCATTCCATTGTAGATTTTGCTTTATGTTTGGTACATATAAAATGCAGTTAAACAGTATTAAACAGTACAAGTTAACCCTTTCAAGTGAAATAAAGTAAGTAGTTGATGACTTTGCATAGGGGAAACGAGCAAATGTCCACAACTTCACAACTAATAGGTGGTATAATCTTAAACTAGACAATGTAAGATTTATCATCCATTCAGCCACTTTAATAAATCGGGCACAGTTTTAAACTGTCTAGTGTAATGGTTTCTTCACACAGGTTAACTGTCAGGCCGATTGTCGAGAATGAACATTAGTACGAACACTCTTTCCTGATAATTGGTCCATGTAAAGGTGCTGCAGATCACCTGATGAATGAATGTCATGCAGACATTTAAATCATCATATCTGGGCAGCGGATTGTCTTGGCCAGAAAAAAAATGAATCTACATGAGGAGGAGCAATGGCAGTATCCATCTCTTGTCCCCATAGATTTGGAGAAATTGCTGAATGAAAATGCTGCTCTTTCCTTCACTGACGAGCGCTCAATTATCGGGAAGGAACGGTCCTGTTCGGATAGTTGCCTCAGCGTAAGTTTACCATAAGTTTACACTTTCAAAATCTTAGGATTAGTAAACCTCTCTCATTGAGTCATTTCCAATCTGTTGTGTCTATGGTCAGTATGGCTGCCGTAAAGCATATCTCTAAATACTGATAACAGCAGCTTATTCAAGATGGCTGCCCCCATAATCATGTTCATGAAATAGAATGAAAACATCTACAATCAGAAAATTAGACAGGTAAAAAAAAAAAAAAAATTTTAAATTAAATAAAATAAAGGTGATACATCAAATGCACCTGTCCACTAAAAGGGCTTCTGTGGGCAGACATAGTGCAGGTCAATTCAACAGGTTTTTTAATGAGAGCCCACAGCAAGGCAGGATGGACATCAGTAAGGATTACAACAACTTGTACAGGAGGTGGAGACATGATAAAAGAAATGGATTGCCTCCAAATTCTCAGATTTTGGTAGAATCATGTAATCTTTCATCCAGAGAGATGACGATGAGCAGAAATCTACTATCCGTGTATTCACTGGGGTCCAAGAGTGTTGTCTCAGTTTGAGGTTTTTATATTTACACCGTCGAGTCCCATTATTCTGACCACTTCCTACATTCGACATCAACAGCGTGTAGCTCATGAAGGAAGTCACGTGTGGTGAGCTGCTTTTTTGGGTATATGAGGTGTGTGATAGGCTGTCGGCACACATATCCCTCGTTGCTGTCATGGATAACAGGGAGATTTATCAAAGTTGCAAAAAGGAGTGATCATTGGCTTTCGGGCCAAGGGTGGTAGTATTTCTGAAACTGCGGCTGTGGTGAAAGTGTATGGTGAGTGGAATGGAACCATTGCGAATAAGCAACATGGAAACTGCGGAGCACCACATGCCATTGATGTGGGTGGTGAAGGGGCAGGAGGGCGGACTGACATGCTATAGTGGAGCAGCTCAACACCAAAATGAACTAGGGCTCTACCAGACTAGTGTCTAAAACAACGGGTCAGTGAACCCTACTGCGTATGGGGTTCTAAAGTACACGGATGGTCACTGCACCTTTGCAAACAAAGTTGCATCGGCAGAAAAGGGTTGAATTTGCACCGCTGTATCGGAATTGGGCCTCCACTGACTGGCAAAGGATTGCCTTCTCTGATGAGTCACTGTTCATCGAACAGAAGGATGTTGGTGTGTCAGGCGAGAAACATCAGAGAACATCATTGCTGGAAGAACATAAGCTGGTGGTGTCAGCATTCTGGGGAAGGTTTTTGTGGCATTCTTTGGGCCCACTCATCCATGTTGAAACCACTCTCTATCAATTTGGGTATAAATCCATCCTTGCAGATCACATACACCCATACATGCTGATTATCTTCCCTGAGGTGGATGGGATCTTCCAGCAAGACAATGTGTGACGTGTCAAACGGTTAGAAATGTCTGGCATTGATTGGAAGAGCATGACCAAGACTTCCTAGTAGTACCCTGGCCCCCTAATTCCCCAGACAGAAATTAAATTCATCATTGTGTTTGCTCTATGAACACTTCCCCACTCCCCCTCTAGCAGCTGTGGGAGGCACTGCAGTCAGCATGGCTCCAGATACCTGTGACAACCTAGCAGGACCTTATTCAGTCACTCCCAATTTGTCTAACTGCTGTTCGTGCTGCACATGGTGGTTACTGTAGGTATTAACTGGTGATCATAATAATGTAAATGTTATGTTCAGGTTCTTTCAGTAAGATAAAAAAAAAAGAATTTTTAAAAAAAATTCCTTATAACCATGGTGAAATTGCAGTATGTTTGAGAACAAGTGGAGAGAGACAAAGGGTGTTTATTACGATAAACGTAGGGCATGGAACCCACCAAGTCAGGTGGCATCAGCTTCGGAAAAGACCCTTCAGTTGTCAACCTTGACCACATTCAGTGGTATCCAGGTCATGTAGTGGATCACAAGCCAGATATATTACATATCTAGACTGACCAGCCCGGTAGGCCCAAATGAGGAAAGGTCCACAGAGTTGTGAAAGACCCACACCTTATTTTGACAGGGTTTTGGCGGAGCAAAGTGTGAACTGTGAATATTAACAAAATTGGATAAATTTGTTAGAAATCTGGCAAGGATAGTTAAGAGTGGATCACATCCTTACAGTACATCTAGGTAAAGTCCAGTAGTGACAGATGTCCCATTGATCCCAGGTTTCAGTACAGAGATCTCCCCCATCATCTATTTATCCCCAGGACTGTGACGAGGGGACATCCTCTGCGTCTGGAGGAAAGAAGGTTTGTACACAAACATAGAAGAGGATTCTTTACGGTAAGAGCAGTGAGACTATGGAACTCTCTGCCTGAGGAGGTGGTGATGATAAGTTCACTATAAGAGATCAGGAGGGGCCTGGATGTATTTCTGGAGGTAATAATATTACAGGTTATAGTTACTAGAGAGGGGTCGTTGATCCAGGGAGTTATTCTGATGTCTGATTGGAGTCGGGAAGGAATTTTTTCCCCTAAAGTGAGGAAAATTGGCTTCTACCTCACAGGGGTTTTTTACCTTCCTCTGGATCAACTTGTAGGAGAACAGGCCGAACTGGATGGACAGATGTCTTTTTTTGGCCTTATAAACTATGTTACTATGTTAATCTCCAGTGGGTGTTTAGACAAGCTTTATTCAGTAGGACATCACATATCTTGTGACTTTGTAGAGAGCAAATATCTTACCTGATATGACAGGGGTAAAACACTTGGGACAAACAATCTGAAACACATACTGAATGACAAAAGCAGTTGGAGAAGACCTGTCAAGCAACTCTGAAAACAATCCTATGAAGACGATAAATGGAATCTGTCATAAGAAGATGGTTTATTGTTTAAATCAACTTTTTATTGCCAAAAAAAAAAAAAAAACTTAGTTAAACAAGCATCACTTGGTTACAGGACCATCTGTATTACAAAAGTAGAATTACCTAGGGGTTTGACCCACCAGACAACTGTTCCACGGCCTCTAAGCAATAGATTTTTATAAGCTATTCTTAGCCTGGGGGCAATATAAAGCAGAGGAAAAGCCAGAGTGGCTGTGAATCCAATAAGAAGAGAGCTGAGAGAAAGAGAAATTAAGGGTGGAAGAATATATGAGAAGAGAATATGAAAGGAGGATGCAGTAAGGAACCACCATTCTCCCAGATTCAAAGCTTACTCCAAGTGGTTATGGTATTCGGCCAGTCAATGATACTAAGTCGCAAGTCTTATTGAGTTACCTACTTCTAGATGAGGAGATCCTCCATCCTCGTGATCTTGATGACCCTGGAAAGGCCTAAAAAGGGAGGTTTCTTAGGTCTCTAGGGGGGAGCAGAATTGATCTGTATTTGTCATGTGACATAGGAGGGAACACTTGTACCTTTGAATAGGCATGTCATAGAGGTGTTGGAGTCCAGATGGAGAACAGATCAAAGTGTAGAAGTAGGCCCTTCAAAACCAAATAAGAAACCAGAATCCACAACAGAGACAAGCTGAGCCAAAACCAGGAGAGACAAACAGCACAGTGACGACAGGCTGGGGAGTGGTCTGGATAAATGAGATAGGTGAAAAGCATGTGAAACTTATACAAGATAAAGCTAGCGCAAACAGGAACCAGGCTAAAAATTACAGCAACTGACATTGACCAATCGAACAGCAGGATTTAGAAGTAGAAGGCTGGTCTTACTGATCAACCAGGCCCTCTCCTTCCTCCCAGGCTACGCATCGTCTGGCCTCTTTGACTGGCTTGTGGAGCAGAGATTGTTACAAGTGTTGAGCGAAGCAAAGTATTCAAAATGGAATTCAGTCGAAGTTCAGGAACACTTTGATTCGCAACAAATCTAAATTTCCTCACGCTTTGTGGTAATGAATGAAGTTTTCCTAAGAAGGTGGCTGCACAAAGCGAAACTAAGTGTGGAGGAGACAAAGCGAAACTAAGTGTAGAGGATACAGGCCCAGGAACGCAAGATCACCCTTAATGCTGTGCAGCCAGCCAATCCTCAGATAGCCATCCCCTGTGTTGTCACATCCCTATAAAACCCTCATCTTGCATGGTCTCCGCCATTATCCTATGAGCTGAGCAAAGGGAGAGACGTGGCAAGTGCTTCTGCGCTAGGGACAGTGTTACTGAAAACGATTAATAGAAGAATGTTGGAAAGGGAGAGTGCAGGGAGACTGCAAGAAGAGCACAGGGAGACCTACTTTGAATTAGTTTTATTTATTTATCCCTAGATGGGTGGTGACCATGGTAGCCATTTTGAAGTCGGCCATTTTGGATCCAACTTTAGTTTTTTCAATGGGAAGGGGGTCATGTGACACATCAAACTTATTGAGAATTTCACAAGAAAAACAATGGTTTTAACGTTACTTTATTCTTTCATGAGTTATTTACAAGCTTCTCTTTGTTTACAGCCATTGACATGTTGCAGAGGTTAACACGTGAGGAGCGGATCGAAATTGTGTTGATGCCTGGTGAAACCAGTACCCCGGTCATTGCTGCAGATTTCAATGCAAGACACCCTACGAGACCACCCATCTCCCATGCTACAGTTAGAAAACTGCTTGCCAAGTTTCGTTAAACTGTTTCAGTGTTGTATTTGCAAAAATGTGGACGCATGAAAACTGTCACTAAGGAAAAAACATCAGTGGCTGTCCTAGCTTCATTCAGCAAGAGCCCACAGCGACCCTCTTCCCATTGAAAAAAACTAAAGTTGGATCCAAAATGTCCGACTTCAAAATGGCCGCCATGGTCACCACCCATCTTGAAAAGTTTCCCCCCTCCATATACTAATGTGCCACAAACAGGAAGTTAATATCACCAACCATTCGCATTTTATTTAGGTGTATCCATATAAATGGCCCACCCTGTAGATGTACTTTGTTCATTTCTAAGAAGGGGAGGTGGTTACTTTTGGATAGGGAAGAACGTCTTCAAATTTCCTCTAAGACGTTGGGGATGAAGAATGTTGGGTTGCTAATGAAAAAGAGGAGGTTGTTGGTATAGGCCGGAACCTTCCCACCAATCCTATAACCAAGAGTATCTGGATTAGCATTTACATGATGGATATAAAGGCTTGAGGGTCAGGATACATTTGAAAGGAAACAGGGGCATCTGTGCTAGGTCCAGCTTTGAGACTGGAAAGGGGAGTAGAGACAGTCATTAACTTTATTTGCCACAGTGGGCCTGGAATAAAGGTGAGAGATCCGATCCACTCCATGAAAGGCCTGTAGTTAGAAGCATAAATGAGAGCACTGTCCTGTGAGTGAGATCAAGTTGGCGGCTCAGATAGTATCATCATGGGCTTCTCAAAAACCTACTTGGTTCCCTTGGACTACTGGTGAACGTAAGAAGCAAGAAGCTTGAGCACTAAGCAGGATCTCTGCCATCCTTGTTGATAAGGGAGAGTTCCCATCACGGTTATTCTTCCGATCTGTTATGCACATTTGGCATCCGTATGAGCCATTTCCGGCAGAGATCCGCGCACCACGAGAGTCTGGCTGTGATGACCAGGATAACACTGATCCCAGCCACAGTCAATAACAACTGTAGCATCTTTTTGGGGTTCCATGTTAAGCCAAGGGCCCCCGTTATCACATCTTGGGGGATTGTGGGTTAACAAATGGAAGGCCAAAAAAACTGCCATTTTAGATTTAATCTTTGAATGAACTGATACAAAAACTTTTTTTTTTTTTTTTTAACGTTTTTACTGTGCAAAAGGGTTAAAACATAAAAAGAGCACTGGTATAGTGATGGCTCCCCCCCCCATGCTGCGGAGGAGATCGCTTTATGTAATAGCTTGCGAGCAGGAGATTGCCATGAGGGAACGCTTCTCGCCCGACAATCGTTTGCTACATCAGGCTGTGTAATACAGCCTTAAAGGGGTCGTCACACTTTAGCAAGTGGCATTTATCATGTAGAGAAAGTTAATACAAGGCACTTCCTAATGTATTGTGATTCTCCATATTGCCTACTTTGCTGTCTAGACTCATTTTTCCATCACATTATACGTCTCGTTGCCATGGTTACGACCACCCTTCAGTCCAGCAGTGGTGGCTGTGTTTGCACACCATAGGAAAAAGTGCTGGCCTATGTGTGTCCCTATGGTCCTGGCCACCAAAGAAGCCAGTGCTTTTTTCTTTAGTGTGCAAGCATGGCCACTGTAGCTGGATTACAGGGTGATCGTAACCATGGAAACGAGAAGTGTATAATGTGATGGAAATATGAGTCTAGACAGCAAAGTAGGCAATATGGAGAATCACAATACATTAGTAAGTGTCTTGTATTAACTTTCTCTACATGACAAATTCCACTTGTTGAAGTGAGAGGACCCCTTTAAGGCTGCTTTCACAAAGTCAATGTTTAATCAGTGATTTCCATCAGTGATTTTGAGCAAAAAACAAAGCAGGAGCAGAGACTACACAGATGAGGTATAATGGAATGATCGCCTGTTCTATGTTTTCGACATGCGCCTGGTTTTGGCTCATAATCACTGGATTTCAAGAAAGGAAAGGGGCGACATAATCAAAAAAACCTTTAAATATGTTAAAGACATAAATAAGGTTTGGAAGGGAAGTGTTTTTAATAAAAAACAAAACAAAAACTTACCACTGTCAGGAAATATGTTTACACTCAGAGAGTCTTTTTCTGCTGTGAGTCTTCTGTGTTTCACATTGCCGCTTCCTGTCTGAGATGTTCACTATACTATGACCCGTCGGCCCCTAGAGTTGAAAGGAACGGCAGCATGCATTCCTCGATTGCACTCCATTCGTATAGTTGGACATAGGACCCCCATTTTTGTGATCAGTGCCAGCGGTCAGACTCCAATAAGCATAAAACCAGCTTCATTACAATTTTCCCAGTCTTTGGCACTTCTACCCATCTGCAGATCAAAAGTAGTTGTTTTCTCTCAAAAAGCTGGAATTTGCCCTCCCTCCCTTCTATGTCAAGACATCAACAGATCATGTAACTTAAAGGGGTTATCCAAATTCTGAAACAGCCCTCCCCCCATGTGCTCACAGGTAATATACCCCGCTCCCAGCGCTGCTCCTGGTCCCTGCACCGCCACTGCAGCTTCTCCCTGCACATGGATAAAAACATCCGGTATCGGGGGGAGCCGCCAATGGCAGGCGAGGAGGGGGACGAGCCTCCTAGCGTCACCCACAATGCTAGGGAGGCTTGTCCCCGACTGCTTTTGGCTGCTCCCCCCCGACACTAGATGTTTTCATCCGTGTGCAGGGAGAAGCAGCGGCGGCGGTGCGGGGACCAGGAGCGGTGCCGGGAGTGGGTTAAGTATATTACCTGTGAGGGGCTAGGCCCATGGGAGGGCTGTTTCAGAATTTGGATAATCCCTTTAAAGGAGTTTTCCCATCTCTGACAATGGGTGCATATCGCTAGGATATGCCCCCATTATCTGATAGATGTGGGTCCCACACCTATCTTGTAAATGGAGTCGGTAAAGTCCCGGAGGGCAAACCTCCATTCCTTACTGGCTCGGCTATTTCCATCGACCCCATAGAAATGAATGGGAGCAGTGGCCGCACAAGCGTGGTGTGCTCCCATTCATTTCTATAGGGATTCCAAAAATAGCTGAGTGTGTCACTTGGCTATTTTCAGCAGGCCAATAAGAAGGCTTGGCGGTGGCTGGACCCGGCACCGCTGGCCACCAATTTTCTGGCCTCGTGTTAGGCTTTGTTTTAGAGATAGGTGCGGATCCCAGAGGTGTGGCACCTATCAGACAATGGGGGCATATCCTAGCGATGGTAATACCCCTTTAGGGGTTTGACTGTCTTCTGCTAAGCATTTAAAGCCACACCTTTCTTGGCCCTACTTCCTCAGCTATGCATTAGTATGTACTAACCCGTCTAGAGTGTCATGGTGTCTTACTGGTCTGTACACAACATTTATAGGACATGTTTTATTTATAGGACATTTATAGGACATATGGGGTTATATCCTACCGATATGCCCCCATTGTCTGAGATTGGACAACCCCTTTAAGCATGGAATCATGAGGTCATAAACTTGAGTCCTCATTTTTTAAGCCCTTATATGAAAATGGTTTCTTCTCGGAGTGAGTTCTCTGATGTTTACGAAGACCTGATTTCCAGGAAAAACATTTCCCACATTCTGAACATGAAAATGGCTTCTTCTCGGTGTGTGTTTTCAGATGATCGTTAAAACTTGACTTGTGTCTGAAACCTTTCCCACATTCCGAACACGAAAATGGCTTCTCTCCTGTGTGAATTCTTAAATGCACTATAAGATTTGATTTCTGACTAAAACATTTCCCACATTCCGAACATGAAAACGACAACTCCCCTATGTGACTTCTTAGATGTTCCGTAAGACTCGATTTATGCTTAAAATCCTCCCCACATTCAGGACATATAAATGGCTTCCCCTCTGTGTGAGTTCTCTGGTGTTTAATAAGAGCCGATTTTTGCCCGAAACATTTCCCACATTCCGAACATGAATACGGCTTCTCTCCTGTGTGAATTCTTTGATGTTTTGCAAGATTTGATTTCTGGCTAAAACATTTTCCGCATACTGAACATGAAAACGGCTTCTCCCCTGTGTGGCTTCTTAGGTGATCCATAAGATTTGATTTCTTGGTACAACATTTCCCACATACTGAACAGGAAAATGGCTTCTTGTCAGTGTGCGTTTTCAGATGATGAACAAAACTTGACTTGATGTTAAAACATTTGCCGCATTCTGAGCATGTAAACGGCTTCTCCTCGGTGTGAATTTTTAGATGGTTCACAAGATTAGATTTGTAGCTGAAACATTTCCCACATTCAGGACATAAGAATGGTTCCTCCCCTGTGTGAGTTCTCTGATGTTTGACCAGAGCTGATTTTTGCCTAAAACGCTTCTCGCATTCTGAACAAGCAAACGGCCTCTCTCCTGTGTGAATTCTTAGATGCACTTTAAGGTTTGATTTGTCGCTAAAACATTTTCCACATTCTGAACACGAGAATGACCTTTTACCTCTGTGATTTCTCTCATGTAAAGAAAGACTGGACTTCTTCTTAAAATATTTTCCACGTGAAAATAGTTTCCCTCGTCTATGTCCAGTTCTTGTTTTGCAGACCAGTGACTGATTAGACAAAGGTTTCTTGTGAGCAACGGTGTCGGTGGATAGACCTTCGCTGTGAAGGACTGAGGACTGAGCTTGTGTGGTATTGTTGTCTCCGACTTCATGACAGGAAGATAAATGGAGATGCCCATGGGAGTCGCTCATCCCGTCTTCACCTGGAAAAAGAAACAAAATAATACAAATAAACCAATAACTAAAAACATTTAGACCCAAAATGCATTCAAGCAAAGCAGAGAGACAGTACACGAGATAGAGGAGACAAAATAATGGCTATAGGAGTTCTTCAAGAATGATTTAAACTGGCCTCCAGCAACCTCCAGTCATAGATGGTGAACAGGAGTGGCTACCACCACTTGCAGAACTGCCCAGGTGAGAAGATGGGGCTCACTACACACTCAGCTCTGCAAGTGCTAACAGCCAGTCCTCACATTCTGGGACAGGTTGCTGGCGTCCATTTTAAATCATTCCTGAAAAGCCCTTTTAACCACCTAAATGTTTTGCCCGAGTCCAGCTCGGGCAGTGTGAAAACTAGCTAACCAGAGGGGGGGAGGGCTGCTTTTGATGGGGATATCTCCTCAATGGTAGCAGCTAGAAACATGCAACTGGTCTTGTATGAAAGCTGACAGCTAAAGTCCAAGAAACATAGTAGAAATCACTGTTAGAAATCAAGTCGGGAATAATCGGATGATCTGCTGTCATCTGCTGATACAGTATCCATATGTAGCCAGGGGTCAGACTCAGAGCCTTCCTCCTGCTCCACCATTCCTCTCCAGCAAAGCCCGTCATATTCGTACGCAATTTGTAGGCTTATGCGTACGCGTTCAAAGAAGTTGCGTACCTTTTAACCTGAACGTTCGTTATTGGTGCGCGAATCTTTGCTAAAAGCCATATAATTACGTATATTGTGTACGCAAATTCAACGAATCTATTCGTCGAATATACGAATCTTAGGAAAAGTTCGGCAAATGTTCGGCAAATAAAATTTTGCATGAGTTGCTCATCTCTAGTTAACATAGTATTATGTATACCAAGATATTGGATACATGGATATATATGGATTATGTGTGAAATTATCATTTATTTTCTTTATTTTTGATGAATATCTAGGCCACTGACATTTGTCACCTGACAGTTGTGTAGTGGGTCCATTTCTGTGGCGGTGGTATCTATCCCTTGCCATGGATTTATAGAGTGACTAGGAGGTTCCTGACACGGGATCGCCCTTATCGGGGCGGCCATTCCGTTTTTGTAGGCAGGGTCAATAGTTTGTAGGGCAAGCTTGAGGGTTAGATATCTTTTTCTTTCCTCAACAATAGTCCGAATATACCCAGCCTCAGTGGACAGAGATTTTAAGGCACGAATTAGGGTATTTTTTAATGAATACCATTAAAGCTTACGTTTTATACTGGTGAAGATACTCTGGATCCATCTATAGGAAATACACACAGTGACTGAATACATTGTCTATATGTGATGATCAGATGATGGAGGAATCTGACTCTCAGAACTGTTCTCTCCTCTACAGTCATGGAAGGTCTCCTCTTACCCGGTGATGTGAGGGACTGGTGATTCTCCATCATGACCTCCTTGTACAGATCCTTGTGTTCTTCTAAATACTCCCACTCCTCCATGGAGAAATAGACAGCGACATCCTGACACCTTATAGGAACCTGACAACACAAGGATACAGTCATTTCTAGACCCCTCCCTTGGTGTTATTGTATAATGTGCCAGCATTCCCAGCAGCGCTCACCTCTCCGCTCAGCAGCTCAGTGATCCTGGTGGTAAGTTCTAGGATCTTCTGCTCATGTATCAGGGAACGAGGTGGAGGCTCGGTGATGGGGCTCTGGGTCCTGCTCCATCCTCCTGTCACACGGGGTGTCACACACTCACCAGACGACTTCTTCACTACTGTGTAATCCTGTGTATGGGGAGACGCCGATCACTACAGAGATTCTAAGAATCCTTCACCTTTCCAGACATTTCCCTGGTTTATTACTAGAGATAAGAGTGATGTCATGTGAGACTCTCACCTCTCCGGTTATCAAGGAGATGATCTCCAGGGTGAGGTCTAATATCCTCACAGCCATGTGGTTTCTGTCCTTCTCCATCCTTGGTGGATCATTGATGGAAAGGACCATTGGCTATCATAAGAAGAGAGTCTTGCACCTAAGAAACCTGAAGGAAACAAGGAGGATTGAGAGAAAAATTTGATTGCATGAGTTATAAGTAGTGATGAGCGAGCATGCTCGGCCGAACTCGCTGTTCAGCCGAGCATGCTGGAGCTCGGGTCCACTCGGTGTTCGGCCGAACACCGGGTGTACTTGAGCACCATGCTTAAGTCCGCTCCCCGCGCGCTAATTAATTAGCGTGCGGAGAGGGATGCCATTCAGTGTAATGCCAGTAGCCACCTTTACTACTGGCATTACACTGATTGGCTGGCCGGGAACGCGTCATCAGGTGGTATATAGCAACCGGTGACGCCTTCCCGGCCAGTGTTAGTCAGGGAGAGCTGCCGCAAGGAGGCACAGATAGTGTAGGGACATAATGGCTAGGCACGAATAGAATTTATTTTAAAAACAAATAAAAGCCTTTTTAAGGGCTATTGGGGCCTTTTTTTATGTTATTTGGGGACTATAACATACATTATGCCTGACTTACATTATGCTCAGGTTCTCGGCCGAGCACTCGAGCACCCCCTAGTGCTCGGCCAGAGCACCCAAGCATACGAGCACCCAAGTGCTCGCTCAACACTAGTCATAAGTTTGAGTGATAGTGGGGGTCCAGCTGTTAAGACAGCTGTTAACTTAGGCACTCCCGGCCTCCGCTGTGCAGGTAAAATGAGGAGAGGACACAGCGCTGCAGCCCCTTTATCTAGAAGAGGTTGTCCCCACCGATCACATACTGACTCCATATCCTAGTGATATCACAGAACATTGTGTGATGGAAGACCCCTCTAATCCAGGAGAACAGCCACTCTTACAGGGGTCTGGGGGGTCTCCTAATATTCCAGGGGGAGAGCAGACATGTCTGAGGAGAACTCCCCCCTGACCTCCAGACGGTGTGAGCAGAAACTCTCTATGGCCGGTTGCTGCCCCCTGCTGGATGGACCTGCTATATATAACCTATAGAACCGCTCCATTCTAATAAACCCAGAACCAAGTCACACATCCCACGACCAATAACTAACCTGCAGATCTCACCTCCTGGGGCTGCAGGACCTGTGATGATGTCACACTGGTCACATGACAGGAAGTTTTAAACTGAAAAAAAAAATAAAAATCTGCTGCTTCACTCCTCCCCTCATGTGACTGATCACATGACCATGACATCATCAAAGGGTCCTGTATTCACTAGGATATAACATCTATAGATAAAGTAGTGTAGCCTCCTCCAATATACAGCAGGACTAGAAGGAAATGGCTAAAACTGCACCCCATTGTTCCCCAATTCTTACACAGACCGCTCCCCAGGCAATTGTCTCTGCATCCTATAGAAGCAGAGACAGCAATAAGAGGGCAGAACATACCTCCCCCATTCCAAGACCACGGGACAGCCACTGAAATCCGAGATCCCGCCGGATCCAGGATGGTTGAGCGGTATGTGATTATACGTTCAAATTAGAGATGAGCGAATTATGAAAAATTTTATTCACTGAACATTCGCCAAACTTTTCCTAAGATTCGTATATTCGACGAATAGATTCGTTGAATTTGCATACAAAATATACGTAATTATATGGCTTTTAGCGAACATTCGCGCACTAATAACGATCAGGTAAAAAAGGTACGCAACCTCTTTGAACACGTACGCATGAGCATACGAATCCTCAGTGTACTATTGTCTAGCGATTACGTAATACGCAGGCACGCACGAGTTGAGAGGCCACGGCGTGCCCTCCTCAGTGGCAGAGCGAAGTTTTTTACAAATGGCATCCAGGTGATCATCAGCATTTAGCTCTGCAGAGCTGAAATACATGATCCGGCTAATGGACCGGCAGGATTACGATGGCACACACCGCTACCCGAACCAGCATAAAAAGGAGGTGATCCAGCAGGTGATCCGAGGCTTGTGCCATCGTTTCGACACCGTGCGAACCCCGGGCCAGATCCAACGGAAATGGTCCGATCTGAAGTTCAAGTGCCCAGAGCAGCTTAATGAGATCCGCACAGAGATACGGCAGGGTGAGTGTTGCAAATACTACTAGTAGATGCTCCGGCTACAGGTCCTTTGGCACTGCTGCCCTGTGCCACCTTCTCCTTTTTTTTTAGAGCTCGAGGTCTGGCTGGAACTGGACCCCTTTTGCTTATCCATTCCAGACATTTTTCAATTCACTCTGTGGCCCTGCAGCTGGTCTTTGTCCCTGTATCTCCCTATCTCTCCCTGTCTCTCTCCCTTTCTCTCCCTGTCTCTCTCCCTGCCTGATTAATTACTAGCCCTGCACTGTCCCTGCACTTGCCCTGCAGTATCCCTGATATGTGTAATATGGATTCCCAGAGCAATTACACCCCAATTTTCACAAAACAGGTCTCAGAGTCTCAGAACTTCACACACAGTGCTTCTGCTCGTCTCAGCAGTCGCAGCAGAAGTGATGCGTCACTGGCTTGCCGAGCCTGAGCCAATCAGAGCACTAGGTCAGGTGACCACTTTCTTCCCGGGCTTTTGCGCACGATAAACGAACTAACAGTAAAAGTTAGCTAATGAATTGAATTCGTACGCAACAGCGTATAGAGTAACTTATACGTAGCAATAGCGTATAATTTATAGACAACTACGTAGTGAATGCGTACAAAGCCGAAGCGAATCACCTAATATTCGGATTCGCTTCGCAGCTGAAAATGTCCAAGATTCGAAACAAATCGACTAATTGCTTCGCTCATCTCTAGTTCAAATGTTATGTTTGTTCCTTATTATATGTGGACCAGAGATCAGACCTCATGTGTTGCCAAATAGAAAACTGACTGGTAGAGGAAGGTCACACAGCCCGATTAAGAAGGGTGAACTTATATAACATAGAAGGGAGGGAGAAGCTAACTCCAACTCCCCATTCTCAAGAACTCTGAAAAGCCTACTAGAAGCCTGGCCTGTGAACAATCCAAACGCCAAGACGACAGTCAAGAAACTAATTAGTGAAATGGTCTGCAGATCTGAGGTGCCATAGAGAATGATAAGGGCACCCATTTTTACTGGTGAACTTAAGCAGGAGACCACAGCAACCCTAGGGAAAGAACAAGCTTTCCACACGACTTACCACCCCAAAGCAGTGGTGGGGTGGAATGCTTAAATGGCACCTTGAAATTGAAATCTAAGAGATGTATGGAGGAAAGTCAGTTGTCAAGGGTGGAGCATTTGCTTTGTAAACTGTCAGGATCACCCCCAAGAGGAAAACAAAAACTCTCCTCACATGATACTCTTTGGGAGTATCCCCAAGACAGGGTTGTACTTTCTCGAGCAGCTGCAAGCCACTCATGGCTCACTATCCCTGTAAATCCAGGAACTGCATAATCATCTAACTGAAACTCATAACCGTGTTCTTTCTTCCATCCCAGATCTCAAGTGCATCCAGGGAACTCATCATTTAAAGCCTGAAGACTGGGTGATGGTAAGGAAACACATAAGGAAGTCTTTATAGCCAAGATATAGTGAGCCTGCCCAAGTACAGTCACCTCTGTAAAGATACTTGGATCCATGCAAAAAGATCCTGAAACCAAGTGGGATGTGCCTACTGACTGCTAGGACTGACCATGCTGCCACCACAGACTCAACCTCTAAATGACAACTGGGCCAAAACATTTTTCAAACATCATCCAGTCTTAGTAAATGTATAATTTTGAGGGGTTGGAGTTTGGGATTGTACAACCATCCAGGTAATGTCACGCTCGGGTGTGGGGGGAAAAGCCACACCGAGCGTATGAGGGATGGGAACAGACAAAACCAGGGAACTGGTCACCTCCTGCAGGGTACCCTAAGACTAGGCCCTAGCTGGCTACCAGTATGAACTAACCCGGGTTGTAGGAAAGCTCATACACAGGAACCTAATCTGAGTAAACCCTAGAACACCCTGCAGTCTAATGACACAAGAGAGTAACCTGTTCCTCCAAGCGTAAGGAGGAACAGGAGACTCAAACAGGAATAACCAAAGGAAGGGAAAACACTTAACTTTAAGTAGAACTCAGCAACAGGATCTCAGCCGAGATCCACACCACTCACAACCAGGTATGTAGTAGATATAAACCGCAAGGGATACTGGGAGAGGAAGAGGTAAGTAGGAGACAGCTAATTGCCCAGCGGCAACAGCTGAGGGAAAGGGGTGTGTAGAACAGCACCCAAACCACAGGGAATAGCCTGTCAAACCTGTCACTTAGAAAGCCGCGCAGAACGTCTGATTCCAGACGCAAGCCACTCGTGACATTACCCCCCTTTTACGGGTGACCTCCGGGCACCCAGGACCAACTTTATCAGGGTGACATCTGTGAAAGGCTTTTACCAAACGACTGGCATTCACGTCAGATGCCGGTACCCATGACCACTCGTGACATTTTTCATCATCTTGTGGGGAGGTTTGTAGTCGTGTATTTGGATGACATACTAATCTATTCTCCAGATATTGTGACACATCAGGATCACGTGAGGCAGGTGTTGCAAATCTTAAGAGATAACAAGTTGTATGCAAAATTAGAGAAATGTCACGCTCGGGTGTGGGGGGAAAAGCCACACCGAGCGTATGAGGGATGGGAACAGACAAAACCAGGGAACTGGTCACCTCCTGCAGGGGACCCTAAGACTAGGCCCTAGCTGGCTACCAGTATGAACTAACCGGGTGGTAGGAAAGCTCATACACAGGAACCTAATCTTAATAAACCCTAGAACACCCTGCAGTCTAATGACACAAGAGAGTAACCTGTTCCTCCAAGCGTAAGGAGGAACAGGAGACTCAAACAGGAATAACCAAAGGAAGGGAAAACACTTAACTTTAAGTAGAACTCAGCAACAGGATCTCAGCCGAGATCCACACCACTCACAACCAGGTATGTAGTAGATATAAACCGCAAGGGATACTGGGAGAGGAAGAGGTAAGTAGGAGACAGCTAATTGCCCAGCGGCAACAGCTGAGGGAAAGGGGTGTGGAGAACAGCACCCAAACCACAGGGAATAGCCTGTCAAACCTGTCACTTAGAAAGCCGCGCAGAACGTCTGATTCCAGACGCAAGACCACTCGTGACAGGTAATCAGAACGAGAAGCTGATGACCAGTCATCAGCTTCTCGTTCTGATTACCTGGATGGTTGTACAATACCATCCAGGTAATCAGAACGAGAAGCTGATGACTGGTACTCCTCCCCGATGTAGGGTGGCCGCTCAGACCACCTTCAAAAGACAGACTTTATAACCCCTCACCCTAAGGGTTCATTCAGACGGCCGTATGATGTCCACAAAAATATGGATCCGTTACGTATGCATTCCGTATTTTTGCAGACCCATAGACTTCAATGGGGCCATGTCCTGATTTTCACTGACAAGTAGAGGACATGTTTCATTTATTTTGCGGAGTCGTGGAATGGAAGAAAAGGGCCCATAGAAGTGAATGGGTCAGTATGTAATCCGCAAAAAAACAGATCCGCATTTTTGCGGACAAAATACGGCCATTTGAATGAGCCCTAAGCCACGCCCACTCCTAGTTGATGGGGATTTAAAAAATTAAGATAGAATCAACTTCAGGTCAGCTGCAGGGGTGGGAGGGAGGGTGACTTTATCCCTGCAGCTTACGATCAGACAGCACAGTGCTGCTGTCTGAGAGTGCGCTGTTCAAAAGGACATCCCTGTGTCCATCCAGGCCCTGCGCATGACAGGGACAGGGAGTCTGAAAGCCGGACTGTCCAGACTAAAACCGGACCTGTGGCCACCCTACCCAGGTATAATGCTCCTTACATACAGGACACAGCTCAATGATTGGGTGAAGAGTTAGGAAGGTGCCCCTGTTACCACCAGGGAAGAGGAAAGTAGTTGGCTGTCACTGTATTTAAATGAGAAAAAAGGAGGAAAATGATGAAGATGAGCGCTGCATTTACAATACACCTCACACATCCCCCGTTGTCTCTCTTTATTGTAGGGTCATTTAGTGTTCATGAGCTGTGAAATGAAAGAGACACCCCTCTCTCAGACAGACTTCTACTGATGATTTTCCCTCTCTCACACAGACCGCTCCCCATGGTTCCCCCCCCTCTCCCGCAGACTGTTTCCCATGGTTCTCCATCTGTCACTCAAACCTCTCTTCGGTTCTCTCACACAGACCACTCCCCATGGTTTTCCCTCTCTCACACAGACCGCTCCCCATGGTTCCCCCTCTCTCACACAGACCTCGCCCGATGTCTTCCTCTCTCTCCCCATGGTTCCCTTCTCTCACACATCGCTCCCCATGGTTCCTTTCTCTCACACAGACCGCTCCCCATGGTTCCCCCTCTCTCACACAGACCGCTCCCCATAGTTCCCTCTCTCTCACACAGACTGCTCCCCATGGTTCCCCCTCTCTCACACAGACCGCTCCCCATGGTTCCCCCTCTCACACAGATCGCTCCCCATGGTTGCCCTCTCTCACACAGACCGCTCCCCATGGTTTCCCCCCTCTCTCACACAGACCGCTCCCCATGGTTCCCCCTCTCTCACACAGACCACTCCCCATGGTTCTCCCTCTCTCACACAGACCGCTCCCCATGGTTCCCCCTCTCTCACACAGACCGCTCCCCATGGTTCTCCCTCTCCCACCCAGACCGCTCCCCATGGTTCTCCCTCTCTCACACAGACCGCTCCCCATGGTTCCCCCTCTCTCACACAGACCGCTCCCCATGGTTCTCCCTCTCCCACCCAGACCGCTCCCCATGGTTCTCCCTCTCTCACACAGACCGCTCCCATGGTTCTCCCTCTCTCACACAGACTACTCCCCATGGTTCCCCCTCTCTCACACAGACTGCTCCTCATGTTTTCCTCTCTCACACAGACCGCTCCCCATGTTTCCCCCTCTCTCACACAGACTGCTCCCCATGGTTCCCCCTCTCTCACACAGACTGCTACTCATGTTTTCCTCTCTCACACAGACTCTTCCCCATGGTTCCCCCTCTCTCACACAGATCGCTCCCATGTTTCCCCCTCTCTCACACAGACTGCTCCTCATGTTTTCCTCTCTCACGCAGACTCTTCCCCATGGTTCCCCTCTCTAAACAGACTTCTCATCGTTCTCACTCTTTCGCACAGATCGATCCTCATGGTTTTCCCCCTCTCGCACAGACAGCACTAAGTGGTCCCTCTTTATTCATACAGCGTAAGCCCTTCCCCTCCCTGATAACATGACCATCCTCTACTCCTTACATACATTCTGAACTGTGTATGAAGCTTGCAGTTTGGTGTAGCGCCAATGTGTTTCTCTAAAGCTCATGAAGCGTAACCTGTTCATATAAGATAGACAGAACTGAATGCTGCAATCCAGGTGTATGCTGTATCCAGGGAAGGGGTCTCTTTTTTTTTTTTTTCCTGGATCCTCCCGGACATTCCAGGAGAGTTGGCAGTATGAACTGATCGCATTTCCTTTAGCTCATCACAGCTTGAAATCGGACTCCTCCCACACATGTAACAGATCAGATGGTCATGACCCCTCCATCCACAATCCTGACTCATGTGCACTAGCATTAGGGAGGAGGTGACGGAACATGGACACTTTCCAGGACAAATGTAGAAGACTTTTGTTTTTATTTTTTAGGTTTGCCACTCTAACATGAGCAATGATTGTGGAAGCACACTGCCGACACTGCAGACAGCATGGAGCTGAACAGATTGCTATATATTAAACAATCTAGTATTAATTTTTTTTTTATAAAAAAAAGAGGAAAGCATGAATTGCACATCCACGCAACATTTTTGGCAGAAACCTGGCATTTATGCGAGAAAGTGGTGGGATCACCACCAGACCTGATTACAGTCAATGGGGATGTTGTGAAGAACTTTAACCACTCTCTGGCTTTCGGCTGGGCCAAAAACCATTGCATACAATGTTTTTTGTCTGACTGAAACCCGTCATTTATGCCGGAAATTGGTCTGATCACTGCCAGACCTCATTACAGTGTATGGGGATTCGACGGAGAACTGTAACTGCTCTCTGCTGGAACAGCCTGCCAAATCTGGTGCCGAGATGTGAATGAAGCCTTTAGGCCTCATTCACACATCCGTGGACCACGGTCCGTGAAAATCCAGTCTGCCGTCCTGCTGAGTGCACGAGTAGGGATGAACGAATTGACTTTGGGTGAAACATCCGCAGCTCCGTACAGTATTAGAATGTATGGTATGATCTATACGAGTGTATTACTGTATAGCGGCGGCAGCACGAAGTGCACGGCGTCATAGCAACCAATGATGCCATACGTTCGTGCACTCAGCAGGATGGGTTTTCACAGACCGTGGTCCAGGGATGTGTGAATGAGGCCTTAGGCAGCAGGTCTGACAATGAAGCTCCAGTCCTGTCACATTTTGTACAACGACTCCTCTCCTCTGTGAGTTTTTAGATGTTTACGAAAACCCGATTTCCAGCTAAAACGCTTTTTCCACATTCTGAACATGAAAATGGCTTCTCGCCTGTGTGTAGCCTAAGATGTTCCACAAGGTTTGATTTCTTGCTAAAACATTTCCCACATTCTGAACATAAAAACGGCTTCTCTCCTGTGTGAAGTCTTATGTGTTCCACTAGGCTTGATTTTTGACTAAAACATGTCCCACATTCGGGACATGAAAATGGCTTCTCCCCGCTGTGAGTTCTCTGATGTTTTACAAGAAACGATTTCACGCTAAAACATTTCCCACATTCAAAACATGAATATGGCTTCTCTACTGTGTGATTTCCCAGATTAGGAACAAAAGCTGATTTCTGGGCAAAACCTCTTCCACATTCCGAACATGAATATGGCTTCTCTCCTGTGTGAATTCGTAGATGTTCAATAAGATTTGATTTCTCACTAAAATACGTCCCACAGTGATCACATGAACATGGCTTCTCTGCCGAGTGAGTTCTTTGATGTCTCTCAAGAGAAGTTTCACACTGAAAGCCTTTTCCACATTCCAGACATGAAAATGACTTTTCATCTTCAGGAATTCTCTCATGCAAAGAAAGGTTAGAATTCTTATTCAGATGTTTTCCAAATGGAAACATTTTTTCTCCTGTCTTTGTCCAATTCTTGGTTTGTCAATCAATGACTGATTAGATGAAGGTTTCTTGTGACCAGCGGTATCGGTGGATAGATCTCCGCTGTGAAGGACTGAGGATACATTAGGAGTTATTGAATGATCTTGTGTGGTATTGTTATCTTCTGCTTCATGATAGGAAGATAAATGGAGATGTCTGTAGGAGTCACTCATCCCGTCTTCACCTAAAAAAATAAAACAATTTTTTTAAAAATTTTTCCCAACAAATTGATTATGGCCAAAAAAATGTAACCTAAAGGTTTTATGTGAGAAAAGAGAGCAAGGAAGGAAACACCAGGGTAGGGGAGTTATTAACGTTATAGTTAGAGATAAGCGAATTTCATGTTTGGTGGTAAAAGATGAATTGCGTTATGGATTATGTTACCACGGACCATAACGCAATTCTATGACAGATTGTGTAACGGAATGCCTTTTTCTGTTATTCATTCCGTCACAATAGACGTCTACGGCCTGCATTACGGATCCATCCGGTCTCTGTAATGCAGGAGAGGACTCCTCTGCATAACGGAAACGGGACGGATCCATTGTTCAGGCCATAGGCTTCTATTATGATGGAGCGAATAACGGAAGGCCTCAAAAGGCATTCCGTTATGCATTCCGTCATAGAATTGCGTTATGGTCCGTGGTAACGGAATCCATAACGCAATTCACCTTTTACCACCAAACGAAGCGTGAACGAATTTCATAACATGAAATTCGCTCATCTCTAACTATAATGTTAATACTTCTAATGAGGAGGTTTTTCTGAACTTCCTATTAGTTTTCCCATTAATAAATACATTTACAGTAGAGATGAGCGAATCTATTTGCCGCTTCATAGATTAGTTACGAATCTTCGTTATTTCCTACTCCGAAGCGAATCCGGATCTTTTCAGATTCACTCCGTACGAATCTTAAATTGTCTTAAATCTCTGTACACAAACGCTAC
>ONZH01014885.1:0-70381 GCA_900303285.1 Rhinella marina | reverse complement strand
GGGACAGAACTGAAACCAGGGGAACAAGTGCAATCAGTAAGTGGCCCCCCAAAGTATCAACACTGAAAATATATCTACATAGAGAAAAACGGAGCCGGTAAGTACTATAAAAATATAGAATCTTTCTTGTATCACATCATATAAAAATATATATTAAAATTGTATACATTAGGGGAGAGGTGGCAGAAAAAAAGACGCCGTCCCCAGCCAACACCACAGTCCTGGATTATATTAAAGAAGAACTCCCGCAAAAATTTTTATTCTCTGACCTGTTAGAAAGGTGCATAATATAATCTATTGTGAATGTAATCTTCTTATCAGAGACTGTATTTGTGAGTTATCCCCTCTCTTCTTATTGTAGCTGGGTCATGTGACCAACTCCCTGACCTCCAACTGATCCAGCACAGGAAGCCAGTTACTGCTGTATTCATTCCTATGAGACTGAGAGTGAGGCTCCCATCAGAATACATAGAGAAATAGACTTCCTGTCCACACATGAGATGCTGTGTGAGTTGGTGAGTCTGATCGCTGGTCACATGACACAGATAAGAAACCTCAGGATTATATAAGTAAAAAATACAGACACTGGTAAGAAAATGACATTCACTACAGATTACATCATGTACCTTTCTAGCAGGACATGAAATAAAATTTTTGCTGGAGTTCTTCTTTAACTAATAAGACAAGGGTCCAACAAGGTACTCATATAAATACAAAGGGAACAAGTCCTAGATAAATCAATAGCTGAACAAGACATCACATGAGTTGAACTCAGTAGTTAATAAGCTCACCAGAGAGAGTGATGTTAAACCAGGTATGGCGCTACCCCCATGCGTTTCGGCATGCCTTAGTCTGGGGGACCTCGGGGTAGCGCCATCCCTGGTTTCCTTTGTATTTATATGAGTACCTTGTTGTACCCTTGTCTTATTAGTTAGGCCTCATGCACACGTTCCGCTTTCTATCCTTTTTTCAGGATCCTGAAAAAAGGATAGAAAAAACGGACCCATTCACTTGTATGGGTGACGGACAAGCATCCGTTTTTTCACGGATGCCTGTCCGTTCCGTTTTTCAGATCCTTTTTCACTGGTGCAGGTCCCGTTTTCATCCGTTTAAACGTGACGGATGGCTCCATTGAACTCTATAGGAGCGTCCGTGAAAACGGATGGAAATGGGTATGTATCCGTTTTCCATCCATTTTCACGGATAGGTTGCTTGGAGACACAGAACCAGTCAGAACCAACCTAAACTACTTTGTGACAGTACAGGAGACAGTGTAGGACAGAGGCCAGACAGGAGTTGGAGAGCTAAGTGACAGGATGTCTTTCACTCGCTTGGAGGTAGAGAATTTGATAGGGCTGGTCGAGGGCAAGCTCATGATATGGGACAAGCGCCTGGAAAGCTGCCGGGACAACTTGCTCCGCGACCATGCGTGGACATCAATTGCGGAGCAAATGTACTGTGAGGACTGGGCGTCTGCATCATCCAAAACTAAATCCAAATTCAGTAAGTCCTGACATCATTTAGGACATTCCCACTTTTTTTTTTTTTTTTTTTAAAAACGGATCCGTTTAAACGGATGGAAAACGGATGAAAAACGGATTGAAAAATACAGACCGTAAAAACGGAACGGGTGCAGACGGAACGTGTGCATGAGGCCTTAATATAATCCAGGACTGTGGTGTTGGCTGGGGACGGCGTCTTTTTTTCTGCCACCTCTCCCCTAATGTATTACAATTTTTAATATATATTTTTATATGATGTGATACAATAAAGATTCTATATTTTTATAGTACTTACCGGCTCCGTTTTTCTCTATATAGATTTTCTATGTAGATATATTTTCAGTGTTAATAGTTTGGGAGCTTGTACGGTTATATTTTTGAGCCATTTTCTACTTGCGCTTTAAAGTTACATTTACCTTCTTTGATACTCACCTAAATATGTAGCGCTATAGATGGTATATGGTTGATTATAATTGTTCCCAAAGAATCAAGATGTGAGACCTGACCCCAGGACTCATCCTGCTTTGTGTCGCTAGTGATCATGTGACCTTCTAATACCGAATAGACCGCCTAAGACCTGGTGATCAATGTGATCTGTATTACCACCGCCTAAGACCCTGGTGATCATGTGATCTGTATTACCAAGCCGCCTAAGACCTGGTGATTATGTGATCTGTAATACAACCGCCTAAGACCATGTGATCTTGATCATGTGATCTGTGATTTACCAACCCTAAGACCTGGTGATCATGTGATCTGTTTACCACCGCCTAAGACCTGGTGACATGTGATCTGTATTACCAACGCCTAAGACCTGGTGATCATGTGATCGTATATATAAACCCGACCTGCTGAGAATCTGCGGGATTCGTGCCTAAGATCTATGTAATGTAATGACCAGACCCCATCTTGATCCCTCCTGATGAAATCGATAGGATGGGAAGATCGTGTGATCTATATATGTAATACGACTCCTGAGATCTGGGATCGTTGTGATTAGCCGGCGTGGTTGCCCACCGGAGGCGTCATTTCGTTTCAGTTCAGTAAATGAGATCGGCTTGACGTCTGGTGCTTTGGTCTGTACATATGTAGGTTAACCTTTATTCCAGTGCCATCTGTGTGTGATAATGACCCTCGACAGCTGCTCGGACTCACACCGTAATCCCTATGCTGCTGGCTAGGGCAGCTGATGGGAGTTGTAGGGCACGGTAGTAATGGCCAAGTACTATTTGTACATAAGTGAAACAGGAGTGGATGTACCCCGTACGCCCATTACCCCCCCAGTATAATATATAGGGGCCTCGTTATAGATGTGTTTACATAGGCTAATACGCCACAGTGAGCCCTTGATCCAGAACCGGATAGGCTCCTACAACCCCAAAACTGATAATTGTCGATATCTCCAGTGTGAATGGGCTAAGAGCCCGAGCGGGAAGATGCAGGGACTGGGAGACACTGACGTAAAGAAGAGGCCGGAGCAGAACTGGGTGTTACCACAGGTGGAGGAACAGTGCTGATACTTCTCAGAGAATGGAGTCACCACCTATCAGTGCCATTTATAATACCGGGCCGTTTATCTGGCGAAGTACTTTGGCCCCTAGGCATAACATGCCTTCCTCGCAACCATGGCTGATATGGCAGGTGAATTGGAGAAGTTTAAGGATTCCTCCTGTTTTTTTTAGGATCCTCCACCACTTTTTCTCCTTCTATTTCATCCCTCACATCTGATGCTGGATGCACCAGGTGGAGTAAGAGCGCCCTCTGGTGGTTAATGATGGCAAATCATTGCTGGTAATCTTACATATAGATAAAGTGATGGTACAGTTGTAGGATCATTAGAATAATCTGTTATCAGCAGGAATGTACAGCTCGTCCCTTACATGAGGATAAGAAATGTATATACATAGGAAATTCAACAGCAGAATAGTGTGCAGCTCTGGTAATAATACAGGAGTAACTTAGGACAGTAAGGATAAGTATGTATGTACACAGTGACTGCACCAGCAGAATAGTGAGTACAGCTCTGAAGTATAATACAGGATGTAACTCAGGATCAGTACAGGATAAGTAATGTATGTACACAGTGACTGCACCACCAGAATAGTGAGTGCAGCTCTGGAGTACTTCAGAGAGCTCAGGAGGTTACTACATACAGTTATATAGCCACCACTAGAGGAAGCTCACTACATACAGATATATACGCACCACTAGAGGGAGCTCAGGATTACTACATAGAATATACAGCTATCTCAGGAGATTACACTAAGGGAGCTCAGGAGATTACTACCGATAAGATATTAGCAGCACCACCACTAGAGGGAGCACAGGAGATTACTACTAAATATCAGCCACCATAGAGGGGAGCTCATGGAGATTACTGCATACTACAGCCACACTAGAGGGAGGAGATATACAGATATATACAGCCACCACTAGAGGGAGCTCAGGAGATTACTGCATACAGATATATACACCACACTAGAGGGAGCTCATGAAGATTACTGCATACAGATATTACAGCCACCACTAGAGGAGCTCAGGAGATTTTACAGTATGATAGTATACAGCCACCACTAGAGGGAGCTCAGGAGATTACTACATACAGATATATACAGCACCACTAGAGGGAGCTCAGGAGATTACTACATACAGATATACTACAGCCAACTAGAGGGAGCTCAGGAGATTACTACATACAGATATATACAGCCACCACTAGAGGGAGCTCAGGAGATATTACATACAGATATATACAGCCACCACTAGAGGGAGCTCAGGAGATTACTACATACAGATATATATATACAGCCACCACTAGAGGGAGCTCAGAGATTACTACATACAGATATATACAGCCACCACTAAGGGAGCTCAGGAGATCTTACTACATACAGATATACAGCCACCACTAGAGGAGCTTCAGGAGATTACTACATACAGATATATACAGCCACCACTAGAGGGAAGCTCAGCTCAGGAGATTACTACATACAGATATATACAGCCACCACTAGAGGGAGCTCAGGAGATTACTACATACAGATATATACAGCCACCACTAGGGGAGCCCAGGAGATTACTACATACAGATATATACAGCCACCACTAGAGGGAGCTCAGGAGATTACTACATACAGATATATACAGCCACCACTAGAGGGGAGCTCAGGAGATTACTACATACAGATATATACAGCACCACTAGAGGGAGCTCAGGAGATTACTACATACAGATATATACAGCCACCACTAGGGAGCTCAGGAGATTACTACATAAGATATATACAGCCACCACTAGAGGAGCCTACATACAGATATATTACAGCCACCATAGAGGAGCTCAGGAGATTACTACATACAGATATATACAGCCACCACTAGAGGGAGCTCAGGAGATTACTACATACAGATATATACAGCCACCACTAGAGGGAGCTCAGGAGATTACTACATACAGATATATACAGCCACCACTAGCTCAGAGCATACAGATATATACAGCCACCACACAGGAGACACTAGGGGGAGCTCAGAGATTACTACATACAGATATACAGCCACCACTAGTAGAGATAGAGGGGAGATTACTACACAGATATATACAGCCACCACTAGGGAGCTCAGGAGATTACTACATACAGATATATACAGCCACCACTAGAGGGAGCTCAGGAGAATACTACATACAGATATATACAGCCACCACTAGGGAGCTCACATACATACAGATAATATACAGCCACCACTAGAGGGAGCTCAGGAGATTACTACATACAGATATATACAGCCACCACTAGGGGAGCTCAGGAGATTACTACATACAGATATATACAGCCACCACTAAGGGAGCTCAGGAGAGCTCACAGATACAGCCACCACTATCTACATACAGATATATACAGCCACCACTAGAGGGAGCTCAGGAGATTACCATACAGATATATACAGCACACCACTAGGGGGAGCTCAGGAGATTACTACATACAGATTATACAGCACCACTAGAGGGAGCTCAGGAGATACTACATACAGATATATACAGCCACCACTAGAGGAGCTCAGGAGATTACTACATACAGATATATACAGCCACCACTAGAGGGAGCTCAGGAGTTACTACTACAGAATATACCACTAGGAGCTCAGAGATTTACTACATACAGTACAAGCACACACCCAGAGGGAGCTCAGGAGATTACTACATACAGATATATACAGCCACCACTAGGGGGAGCTCAGGAGATTACTACATACAGATATATACAGCCACCACTAGAGGGAGCTCAGGAGATTACTACATACAGATATATACAGCCACCACAAAGCAGCAGTAGGCCACACTAGAAGCTCAGGAGACCTACAGAAATTACTGCCACCACTAGAGGGAGCAGCAGCCACCACTCTCAGGAGATTACTACATACAGATATATACAGCCACCACTAGAGGGAGCTCAGGAGACTACTGTATGCTATGTTATTGAATTCAATGTATAATGCAGGACGCTCACGAGCTCCCCCTAGTGCTGGGTGCAGGTAGTCACAGGCTTATAGCTCTGCATGAAACCAGAGTGCTGACAGCTATAGATATATTAGAGTATTGTATCAGCACATGGCATTTAGTGAACATGTAGACATTCACTTAACATGTTCTTAGCACATCGGGTTCCCTCCTTCACTCCCTCAAACCTTATCACATCCCATACACACGAAAGCAATGAAAGGAGAGATGTAAAGTGCTGATGACGGATGTGTTTTATTCAACATTTATAAAAAATAAAATAAACTTCCAATCAAATAAAAATACAATTTATAAATATCGTACAATTGTGTCTCTGAAGCCGAACCGTGGCGCAGAGCGGCCTCTCCACTTATCTTATCTCCGTTTTGGTAAAAAATATTTGCATCTTTGTAGCATTTCCCCCATGCGGACTTTAACACTGACAGACGAGCGCTGTTACGTCATTTCTCCACACTGGCGCGGATTTAGTCGCTTAGTTTTGGTGAAACCTTAGACCAGGCATCCCCAAACTGCGGCCCTCCAGATGTTGCAAAACTACAACTCCCAGCATGCCCGGACGGCCTACAGCTATCAACCTACAGCAGGGCATGGTGGGAGTTGTAGTTTTACAACAGCTGGAGGGCCGCAGTTTGGGGATGCCTGCCTTAGACAATGCAACAAGACATGCAGAAGAAAAGTAGAGTCAGCAGAAGAAGTATTCGCCCCCCTCCAGAAGTAGTCCTGACCAGGGGCGTAGCTATAGGGGGTGCAGAGGTAGCAGTCGCTACCGGGCCCAGGAGCCTGAGGGGGCCCAAAGACCCTTGTGCCGCATAAGAAGACACACAGAGCACTGAGGGAAAGGGGCCCAAGCTGAACTCTTGCGCCAGGGCCCATGAGCCTTTAGCTACGCCCCTGGTCCTGACCCCATCCAGCAAGCCACCTTTTTTCTTTTTTTTTTTTCTATAGCTCTTAAGCTCCCCCTAGTGGTGGCTGCAGATACATGGAATATGATCATGGAATGTCTGTGCAGTGGATTTGGATCTTTACAAAGATACAGAGTGAGGGGCGATTCATATAAAGGTACCCTTACGCATTATGCCATGCATGTTACATCCATGGAGGACACGGTATTACTCCCCCTTCACGCTGCACAGTAGGGAATGAGGTGAAAGCCAATATGGTGGATTTGGTCCTGTGCGCTCATCTAAATTCTATCCTGCCTCAGCAGACAACAGCACATCAGAGGGAAGGGGGTGCATTGCACCAGAATCAGGTCACATGAAGCAGAGGAATAGCATTCTGCTCATAAATTATTAACACTTTAATAGGGAAATGGCCGCCTTGTGTCAGGAGGAAACAGCTCAGTAATGCCTGGTCCCAGAGCAATCAGCAGCTATGTTCTGAACTAGACGGATTAATGGGCATTGTGCACCGCTCAGCCTGGAGCTGCGTTCCCACACTGCGCCACATTTACCGTACATTACGCTGTCATACTGCATTCCACCTATTACTTCTGCAGACAATTATTAGTTCCAACTTCTGCACAGTCTGCTGCACCTGATGACTCATTCACATCATTGCGTAAATGTCATGCTACACTAAAAATAATTTTCCACAAGATTTTAAACGGGAGGAAGTTTCTTGACTCAGTTCACGTGATATTAGCAACATTCAGCGTGCCTCATGCAAAAGAGACTGTCAACCTGTAAGTAATTATAGCAAAAGGGAAGCTGACCAATTAAGGATTTATTATGGAGTTCAATAGGTTCAATAGGAGATGTATTCAGTGAGTAATGTAGTGAGATCCCTCTAGTGGTGGCTGTATAATCTGTAGATCTAGTGGTGGCTGTATAATCTGTATGTAGTGAGCTCCCTCTAGTGGTGGCTGTATAATCTGTATGTAGTGAGCTCCCTCTAGCGGTGGCTGTATAATCTGTATGTAGTGAGCTCTCTAGTGGTGGCTGTATAATCTGTATGTATAATCTGTATGTAGTGAGCTCCCTCCAGTGGTGACTGTATAATCTGTATGTAGTGAGCTCCCTCCAGTGGTGACTGTATAATCTGTATGTAGTGAGCTCCCTCTAGTGGTGGCTGTATAATCTGTATGTAGTGAGCTCCCTCTAGTGGAGGCTGTATAATCTGTATTAGTGAGCTTCCTCTAGTGGTGGCTGTATAATCTGTATGTAGTGGGTTGCTCTAGTGGTGCTGTATAATCTGTATGTAGTGAGCTCCCTCTAGTGGTGGCTGTATAATCTGTATGTAGTGAGCCCTCTGGTGGCTGTATAATCTGTATGTAGTGAGCTCCCTCTAGTGGTGGCTGTATAATCTGTATGTAGTGAGCTCCCTCTAGTGGTGGCTGTATAATCTGTATATAGTGAGCTCCTCTAGTGGTGGCTGTATAATCTGTATGTAGTGAGCTCCTCTAGTGGTGGCTGTATAATCTGTATGCAGTGAGCTCCTCTAGTGTGGCTCTGGTGTATGTTAGTGAGCTATGTATATAATCTGTAGTGCCCTCTAGTGGTGGCTTCCCCTAACGGTGGCTGTATAATCTGTATGTAGTGAGCTCCTCTCTGTATGTATTAGTGAGTAGTGTTGGCTGTATAATCTGTATGTAGTGAGCTCCTCTAGTGGTGGCTGTATAATCTGTATGTAGTGAGCTCCTCTGGCTGTATAATCTGTAGTAGTGGCTCTAGTGTGGCTGTATAATCTGTATGTAGTGAGCTCCCTCTAGTGAGTCTGTATAATCTGTATGTAGTGAGCTTCTCTAGTGTGGCTGTATAATCTGTATGTAGTGAGCTCCCTCTAGTGGTGGCTGTATAATCTGTATTAGTGAGCTTCCTTAGTGTGGCTGTATAATCTGTATGTAGTGAGCTCCTCTAGTGGTGGCGTAAATATTGTGTAATCTATATGTAGTGAGCTCCCTCTAGTGGTGGCTGTATAATCTGTATGTAGTGAGCTCCCTCTAGTGTGGCTGTATAATCTGTATGTAGTGAGCTCCTTTAGTGGTGGCTGTATAATCTATATAGTGAGCTCCCTCTAGTGGTGGCTGTATAACCTGTGCAGTGAGCTCCCTCTAGTGGTGACTGTATAATCTGTATGTACTGAGCTCCTTAGTGGTGGCTGTATAATCTGTAATGTAGTGAGCTCCTCTAGTGGTGGCTGTATAATCTGTATGTAGTGAGCTCCTCTAGTGGTGGCTGTATAATCTATATGTAGTGAGCTCCCTCTAGTGGTGGCTGTATAACCTGTATGCAGTGAGCTCCTCTAGTGGTGACTGTATGTACTGAGCTTCTTAGTGGTGCTGTATACTGTATGTAGTGAGCTCCCTCTCTCTGTATGGTGAGGTGTTGTAATCTGTATCTCTCTCTAGTGGTGGCTGTATATCTGTATGTACTGAGCTCCTCTAGTGGTGACTGTATCTGTATGTATATTCTGTATGTAGTGAGCTCCCTCTAGTGGTGGCTGTATAATCTGTATGTAGTGAGCTTCCCCTAGTGTGACTGTATAATCTGTATGTAGTGGTGACTGGTATGTAGTGAGCTCCTCTAGTGGTGGCTGTATAATCTGATGTCGTGAGCTTCTAGTGGTGGCTGTATAATCTGTATGTATGAGCTCCCTTAGTGGTGGCTGCTGTTAGTAGCTCCCTCTAGTGGTGGCTGTATAATCTGTATGTAGTGAGCTCCCTCTAGTGGTGGCTGTATAATCTGTATGTAGTGAGCTCCCTCTAGTGGTGGCTGTATAATCTGTATGTAGTTGAGCTCCCTCTAGTGGTGGCTGTAGTATCTGTATGTAGTGAGCTCCCTCTAGTGGTGGCTGTATAATAAATCTGTTGTAGTGAGCTCCCTCTAGTGGTGGCTGTATAATCTGTATGTAGTGAGCTCCTCTAGTGGTGGCTGTTAATCTGTATGTAGTGAGCTCCTCTGGCCTGTATGTAGTGAGCTCCTCTAGTGGTGGCTGTATAATCTGTATGTAGTGAGCTCCCTCTAGTGGTGGCTGTATAATCTGTATGTAGTGAGCTCCCTCTAGTGGTGGCTGTATAATCTGTATGTAGTGAGCTCCCTCTAGTGGTGGCTGTATAATCTGTATGTAGTGAGCTCCCTCTAGTGGTGGCTGTGTATGTAGTGAGCTCCCTCTAGTGGTAGCTGTATAATCTGTATGTACTGAGCTCCCTCTAGTGGTGGCTGTATAATCTGTATGTAGTGAGCTCCCTCTAGTGGTGGCTGTATAATCTGTATGTAGTGAGCTCCCTCTAGTGGTGGCTGTATAATCTGTATGTAGTGTAGTAAGCAGCTGCAGAAATACCAGAACAGACCATGGTCCTGAAGCCAGTGCGACTACAGAGCATTACATATACAATTACATTCATAGTGGTCCAGCAGCAAAGGGGTTAAACAGTCTGCAATACGCACAGCCGGTCAGGATCCTGTATGTCTAGATATATATAATGCGCTCAGCTCCCTGACACTAGTACACAACCACAGGACATATTTTGGCATGGTCCCCTTTGAGGACTGGCACACCTCCTCATAATTCCTCTGCCTTCCATGTTGCAAGGACTACAGCCACCATCATCCAGTGCAGACAGTGAATTAATTAGCTTTGGAGGTCCTCTGCAGAATGCACAATGCAACTGCTTAAATAGCTGTTCCTCGATGCACTAGTGACAAATTAGGAAACTGCTAACACAGCAACTCCACTGAGTTCTCATTGCAATTAGAGGCGGTGACTATAGGGGCAGCCCCCGCCGCAGTCAGAGTTTATATGGGTGAGCCAGGATTCTCTGCTCTCAATAGCATCCCCTTGTGGTGACTGGTGGGCACTGCAGCCATCCTTAGGGAATGGTTTCAACCTTTTGATCAGCAGCTCATAGAAACGATCAGAACACAGAAACTAAAAGCTTCACATCCGGGAAAAGAAAAATTTACTTCCAGACCGACCCAAGTCTGTACCTTCCTTTTTTTTTTTAACCCTTTTGCTGCATAAGGTTAATGTACCGTGAATGCCTTAAACAAAAGAAGGTGAATCGCAGCCAATACGCGCCCCCCCCTCGAAGCATGTGACACGACAACTACATAAAGAATAAATAAAAAGATATGCTATATATATATGTATAAAAAAATCATCACGTATTCACAAAAAAAGCACAATTCAGCATCATGTAAATGACCCATGGCGTGCCGTTCATTGCGGGGGGGGGGGGGCAGCGCAGACCCAACCCCCCCTCCTCTGAGATCATCCCTCTTCCAAAAAGTCTCTTAAATACTGCAGGAGCGGGAAGGCCTGATGGCAGTCTCTTACAATCCTCCCCTTCTGCCTCCAGGGGTAATACTCCTCTGCAGAGAAGGGACAGTTTGAGGAGTTGTGGCCCTCCAGAAAGTGAAGGTTTTGGGGCCCCTGGAGCTGGAGCTTTGGGCGAGCTCTTCCTTGTGAGTAAGAAATCCTCTCCGAGTGCAAGATAACACAAGAAGCAGCGAGAAGGAGACGGGACGCTGGAAAAACAGATGCATGTCAGGTACCGGGGTGCACAGGGAGATGCCACAGCGCCACCTGCAGGCCGCCAGTGCCAAGTGAAGGTGATCAGGGGAGAAAAGGGCATGTCAAAAATAATGGGCGTCCTCGTCCTTGCACTGTATGGGAGTGATTGGTAAGAGGGAGATAAGCTGCTGACATTGGTCTGGTGGCACAGGAACAAACTATTAACTGAGCTCAGGGCATCTGCAACCTGCAGTAATGGTGCAGCCCTCCTCGTCCTCGGTATAACCCTGCAGTAATGGTGCAGCGTCCTCCCCTCCTGCTCGTCCTCAGTATAACCCTGCAGTAATGGTGCAGCGCCCCCTCCCTCGTCCTGCATGGTGCATAACCCTGCAGTAATGGTGCAGCGCCCCCTCGTCCTCAGTATAACCCTGCAGTAATGGTGCAGCGCCCCCTCGTCCTCAGTATACCCCTGCAGTCAGTATAACCCTGCAGTAATGGTGCAGCGCCTCCTCGTCCTCAGTCCTGCAGTATAACCCTGCAGTAATGGTGCAGCGCCCCCTCGTCCTCGGTATAACCCTGCAGTAATGGTGCAGCGCCTCCTCGTCCTCGTCCTCAGTATAACCCTGCAGTAATGGTGCAGCGCCTCCTCGTCCCTCGGTATAACCTGCAGTAATGGTGCAGCGCCCCCTCGTCCTGCAGTATAACCCTGCAGTAAATGTGCAGCGCCTCCTCGTCCTCAGTGCAGTAAACCCTGCAGTAATGGTGCAGCGCCCCCTCGTCCTCAGTATAACCCTGCAGTAATGGTGCAGCGCCCCCTCGTCCTCGTCCTCAGTATAACCCTGCAGTAATGGTGCAGCGCCCCCTCGTCCTCAGTATAACCCTGCAGTAAAGCGCCTCCTCGTCCTGGTGCAGCAGCGCCGTCCTCGTCCTCAGTATAACCCTGCAGTAATGGTGCAGCGCCCCCTCGTCCTCAGTATAACCCTGCAGTAATGGTGCAGCCCCTCGTCCTCAGTATAACCCTGCTGCAGCGCCCCTCTCCTCAGTATAACCCTGCAGTAATGGTGCAGCGCCTCCTCGTCCTCAGTATAACCCTGCAGTAATGGTGCAGCGCCCCCTCGTCCTCAGTATAACCCTGCAGTAATGGTGCAGCGCCTCCTCGTCCTCAGTATAACCCTGCAGTAATGGTGCAGCGCCCCCTCGTCCTCAGTATAACCCTGCAGTAATGGTGCAGCGCCCCTCTCCTCGTCCTCAGTATAACCCTGCAGTAATGGTGCAGCGCCCCCTCGTCCTCGGTATAACCCTGCAGTAATGGTGCAGCGCCCCCTCGTCCTCAGTATAACCTGCAGTAATGCATCGTCCTCAGTATAACCCTGCAGCGCCCTCCTCGTCCTCAGTATAACCCTGCAGTAATGGTGCAGCGCCCCCTCGTCCTCAGTATAACCCTGCAGTAATGGTGCAGCGCCTCCTCGTCCTCAGTATAACCCTGCAGTAATGGTGCAGCGCCCCCTCGTCCTCAGTATAACCCTGCAGTAATGGTGCAGCGCCCCCTCGTCCTCGTATAACCCTGCAGTAATGGTGCAGCCCCCTCGTCCTCGGTATAACCCTGCAGTAATGGTGCAGCGCCCCCTCGTCCTCAGTATAACCCTGCAGTAATGGTGCAGCGCCCTCCTCGTTCCTCAGTATAACCCTGCAGTAATGGTGCAGCGCCTCCTCGTCCTCAGTATAACCCCTGCAGTAATGGTGCAGCGCCCCCCTCGTCCTCAGTATATAACCCTGCAGTAATGGTGCAGCGCCCCCTCGTCCTCGTCCTCAGTATAACCCTGCAGTAATGGTGCAGCGCCCCCTCGTCCTCAGTATAACCCTGCAGTAATGGTGCAGCGCCCCCTCGTCCTCAGTATAACCCTGCAGTAATGGTGCAGCGCCCTCCTCGTCCTCAGTATATAACCCTGCAGTAATGGTGCAGCGCCCCCTCGTCCTCAGTGCAGTATAACCCTGCAGTAATGGTGCAGCGCCCCCTCGTCCTCAGTATAACCCTGCAGTAATGGTGCAGCGCCCCCCTCGTCCTCGGTATAACCCTGCAGTAATGGTGCAGCGCCCCCTCGTCCTCAGTATAACCCTGCAGTAATGGTGCAGCGCCCCCCTCGTCCTCAGTATAACCCTGCAGTAATGGTGCAGCGCCCCCTCGTCCTCGGTATAACCCTGCAGTAATGGGTGCAGCGCCCCCTCGTCCTCAGTATAACCCTGCAGTAATGGTGCAGCGCCCCCTCGTCCTCGGTATAACCCTGCAGTAATGGTGCAGCGCCTCCTCGTCCTCAGTATAACCCTGCAGTAATGGTGCAGCGCCCCCTCGTCCTCAGTATAACCCTGCAGTAATGGTGCAGCGCCCCCTCGTCCTCAGTATAAACCCTGCAGTAATGGTGCAGCGCCCCCTCGTCCTCAGTATAAACCCTGCAGTAATGGTGCAGCGCCCCCTCGTCCTCAGTATAACCCTGCAGTAATGGTGCAGCGCCTCCTCGTCCTCAGTATAACCCTGCAGTAATGGTTGCAGCGCCCCTCGTCCTCAGTATATAACCCTGCAGTAATGGTGCAGCGCCCCCTCGTCCTCAGTATAACCCTGCAGTAATGGTGCAGCGCCCCCCCTCGTCCTCAGTATAACCCTGCAGTAATGGTGCAGCGCCCCCTCGTCCTCAGTATAACCCTGCAGTAATGGTGCAGCGCCCCCTCGTCCTTAGTATAACCCTGCAGTAATGGTGCAGTGCCCCCTCGTCCTCAGTATAACCCTGCAGTAATGGTGCAGCGCCCACTCGTCCTCGGTATAACCCTGCAGTAATGGTGCAGCGCCTCCTCGTCCTCGTATAAACCCTGCAGTAATGGTGCAGCGCCCCCTCGTCCTCAGTATAACCCTGCAGTAATGGTGCAGCGCCCCCTCTCGTCCTCAGTATAACCCTGCCAGTAATGGTGCAGCGCCCCCTCGTCCTCGGTATAACCCTGCAGTAATGGTTGCAGCGCCCCCTCGTCCTCAGTATAACCCTGCAGTAATGGTGCAGCGCCCCCTCGTCCTCAGTATAACCCTGCAGTAATGGTGCAGCGCCCCCTCGTCCTCAGTATAACCCTGCAGTAATGGTGCAGCACCCCCTCGTCCTCGGTATAACCCTGAAAGGTTTAGATACTCAGCAGACAGTATCAGACATGGAAGGATTAGATACACATCTTAGCAGACTGTATCACACAGGATAGGATTAGATACACAGCTCTGCAGACAGTATCACACAGGATAGGATTAGATACACAGCTCAGTATACAGTATCACACAGGATAGGATTAGATACACAGCTCAGCAGACAGTATCACACAGGATAGGATTAGATACACAGCTCAGTAGATAGAATCACACCATAAGATTAGATACACAGCTCAGTAGACAGAATCACACCATAAGATTAGATACACAGCTTAGTAGACAGTATCACACAGGGCAGGATTAGATACACAGCTCAGTACAGTGTAACACGGTAGGCTTAGATACACCGTTTATCAGACAATATCACACATGACAGGATTAGATACACAGCTCAGTACAGTGTAACACGGTAGGCTTAGATACACCGTTTATCAGGCAGTATCACACATGTCAGGATTAGATAAGGATTTCGTCCCTGCGCCCCCTTGTGGTGATGCAGTGCATATACAGCCACGTCTTCCTTTCTGGGTACAGCAGTGGATCTGGGTGGCGGCTGACGTCAGTGCCATCGCTTCCTTCACACCTCAGTCCTGTTATGTAGGACAGATCACACTGTGAACACCGGGCGGCAGATGATTCCCGGGGGAAGCTCCTGTGGGTGTCTATCCGCAGATACCACGGGGGATGCACCGACACCTGATGGTACACGGCATGCCCTGCTTCCCGCTCTGAGGTATCCTGAGGGTGCACTTATGTCATGGCACCACACCAGTGCCCTCTTATATGTAGCCCGGTATAAATCAGGTCACTTACACACAGTTGTGGTCGGTGGTCTCTATACCAGCCCGTCATATAGTGACAGCGCTTGCACAATTGAGGGGTCTGCCTTTGATCCTTCTTGGAATTCTTGCAGGGTGAGTCTACCGTCTGAGTTCTGGGAAGAAGACGCAGGGTAGGTTATACCATCTGCCCCCGGGGGGAGCCACCTACAGCAAATTCACACAGAAATCTGCATGACCGACACTCGGTTCCATTTATCTGAACGGGGTCAGGAGCATTCAGATGTATGGACCGGTCACAAAACTTCTGCAGCAATACTGCTGTGTGTGAATTCACCCTTATGTAGAAGTAGAAAAAGCATCTCGTCTCTCACCTTGTCCATCATTGCAAAAATCCGATCTACTCTCTTCTCTGGGGGTGTTCTCCTCCTCGGGAAGCTCTACCGTGTTCCCCTGTCAGGACAGACACATTAATACCAGCCCCTTGTGACCATGGCCATGCACAAGAACAGACGTCCCTTCTATTGCTGGCCCTGCAGCAGCGACGCACAGGGATCGGGGTAAAATCCTAAGGCAGCATTCACACCGATGGGAAAATGGCCAATAGAAGTCTATGGGGCTGCACACATGGCCAGGGAATGGCGGCCATCAAAATATAAGACATGTTCCATCTTTGGTGATTTTCAAGGCCTGACCGACCCCAATGAAATCAAGTGGGGCAGTATTTATATTGGGGGGCACTACTGGTGGCAGTATTTATACTGGAGGGCACTATTAGGGGCAGTATTTATACTGGGGGGCACTACTGGTGGCAGTATTTATACTGGAGGGCACTACTGGTGGCAGTATTTATACTGGAGGGCACTACTGGTGGCAGTATTTATACTGGAGGGCACTACTGGTGGCAGTATTTATACTGGGGGGCACTATATTATACTGGGGCACTACTGGTGGCAGTATTTATACTGGGGGCACTACTGGTGGCAGTATTTATACTGGGGGGCACTACTGGTGGCAGTATTTATACTGGAGGGCACTATTAGGGGCAGTATTTATACTGGAGGGCACTACTGGTGGCAGTATTTATACTGGGGGGCACTACTGGTGGCAGTATTTATACTGGGGGGCACTACTGGTGGCAGTATTTATACTGGGGGGCACTATTAGGGGCAGTATTTATACTGGGGGCACTCTACTGGTGGCAGTATTTATACTGGGGCACTACTGGTGGCAGTATTTATACTGGGGGCACTACTGGGGCACTATACTGGCACTGGCAGTATTTATACTGGGGGCACTACTGGTGGCAGTATTTTATACTGGGGGCACTACTTGGTGGCAGTATTTATACTGGAGGGCACTACTTGGTGCATATTTATACTGGAGGGCACTACTGGTGCAGTATTTATACTGGGGGGCACTACTGGTGGCAGTATTATACTGGAGGGCACTATTGGGGCAGTATTTATACTGGGGCACTACTGGTGGCAGTATTTATACTGGCACTACTGGTGGCAGTATTTATACTGGGCACTGGTGGCAGATTTATACTGGGGGGCAGTATTTATACTGGAGGGCACTACTGGTGGCAGTATTTATACTGGGGGGCACTACTGGGCAGTATTATACTGGGGGCACTACTGCAGTATTTATACTGAGGGCACTATTGGCAGTATTTATACTGGGGGCACTGCAGTATTTATACTGGGGGGCACTACTGGTGGCAGTATACTACTGGGGCACTACTTGGCAGTATTTATACTGGGGCACTACTACTGGCAGTATTATACTGGGGGGCACTACTGGTGGCATTTTATACTGGGCACTACTGGTGGCAGTATTTATACTGGAGGGCACTACTGGTGGCAGTATTTATACTGGGGCACTACTGGTGGCAGTATTTTATACTGGAGGGCACTACTGGTGCAGTATTTATACTGGGGCACTACTGGTGGCAGTATTTATACTGGGGGGCACTACTGGTGGCAGTATTTATACTGGGGGCACTACTGGTGGCAGTATTTATACTGGGGGCACTACTGGTGGGGCAGTATTTTATACTGGAGGGCACTACTTGGTGGCAGTATTTATACTGGGGGCACTACTGGTGGCAGTATTTATACTGGAGGGCACTATTACTGGGGCAGCAGTATTTATACTGGAGGCACTACTGGTGGCAGTATTACTGGGGAGGCACTACTGGTGGCAGTATTTATACTGGGGGGCACTACTGTATTTATACTGGGGCAGGGCAGTATTTATACTGGGGGCACTACTGGTGGCAGTATTTATACTGGGGGCACTACTGGTGGCAGTATTTATACTGGGGGGCACTGGCACAAGTATTTTATACTGGGGCACTACTGGGGCAGTATTTATACTGGGGGCACTACTGGTGGCAGTATTTTATACTGGGGGGCACTACTGGTGGCAGTATTTATTACTGGGGGCTACTACTGGCAGTATTTATACTGGCACTACTGGTGGCAGTATTACTGGGGGGGCACTACTGGCAGTATTTATACTGGCACTACTGGGGCATATACTACTGGTGCATATTTATACTGGGGGCATACTGGTATTTATACTGGAGGGCACTACGGGGCAGTATTTATACTGGGGGGCACTACTGGTGGCAGTATTATACTGGAGGGCACTACTGGGTATTTATACTGGGGGCACTACTGGTGGCAGTATTTATACTGGGGGGCACTACTGGTGGCAGTATTTATACTGGAGGGCACTACTGGTGGCAGTATTTATACTGGGGGCACTACTAGTGGCAGTATTATACTGGGGGGCACTACTGGTGGCAGTATTTATACTGGGGGGCACTACTGGTGGCAGTATTATACTGGGGCACTACTGGGCACTGGCAGTATTTATACTGGGGGCACTACTGGGGCACTATTTATACTGGGGGCACTAGTGCAGTATTATACTGGGGGCACTACTGGTGGCAGTATTTATACTGGAGGGCACACTGTGGAGTATTTATACTAGGGGCAGTATTTATACTAGGGCAACTACTGGTGCAGTATTTATACTGGGGGCACTATTAGGGGCAGTATTATACTGGGGGGCACTACTGGTGGCAGTATTTATACTGGAGGGCACTTGGGCAGTATTTATACTGGGGGGCACTACTACTGGTGGCAGTATTTATACTGGGGCACTACTGGTGGCAGTATTTATACTGGGGGGCACTACTGGTGGCAGTATTTATACTGGGGCACTACTGGTGGCAGTATTATACTGGGGGCACTTTGGGGCAGTTATTTTACTGGGGGCACTACTGGTGGCAGTATTTATACTGGGGGGCACTACTGGTGCTATTGGAGTTTTATACTGGGGCACTACTGGTGGCAAGTATTTATACTGGGGGGCACTACGGTGGCAGTATTTTATACTGGGGGGCACTACTGGTGGCAGTATTTATACTGGGGGGCAAATACTGGGTGGCAGTATATACTGGGGGGCATACTGGTGGCAGTATTTATACTGGGGGCACTACTGGTGGCAGTATTTATACTGGGGGCACTATTAGGCAGTATTTATACTGGGGCACTACTGGTGCAGTATTTATACTGGGGGGGCACTACTGGTGGCAGTATTTATACTGGAGGCACTATTAGGGGCAGTATTTATACTGGGGCACTACTACTGGGCACTACTGTGGCAGTATTTATACTGGAAGGGGCACTATTGGGGCAGTATTTTATACTGGGGGGCACTACTGGTGGCAGTATTTATACTGGGGGCACTACTGGGGCAGTATTTATACTGGGGGCACTACTGGTGGCAGTATTTATACTGGGGGCACTATTGGCAGTATTACTGGAGGGCACTATTAGGGGCAGTATTATACTGGGCACTATATGGGGGCCAGTAATTTATACTGGGGGGCACTACTGGTGGCAGTATTTATACTGGAGGGCACTTTTAGGGGCAGTATTTATACTGGAGGGCACTACTGGTACCATTTTATATACAGGAGGCACTGGGCGCCTTATATATACTGGGGCCACTATGGTGGCTATTGTTTATACTGGGGGCACTGTGGGGGTGTATAATATATGGATGTGTGTATTATACATGTATGTGCAGGGACACTCACCACCATCTGATAAATGGCGTCCACTATGTCCAGCATCTCGTTCCGTGTGATGTACCCGTCATTGTCCAGGTCATAAAGCTTAAAGGCCCCTGGAGAGGAAACAGTGGAAGAGATCAGTCACCGCCGTATCACCGCACAATCACAAGGAACAGCGTGCGGCACTGTATCTAATCCTTTCATGTGTGGTACAGCCTCATGCACAAGTGTATCTAAACCAAATATGTGTGATACTACCTAATGCACCAGTGTATCTAATCCTTTCATGTATGATACTCTCTGCTGTATCTAATCCTATCACACTTATCCTATCACATTGTCCACTGATCTATGTACCTAATCTGCTGAGCTGCTGTATCTAATCCTATGGTGTCATACTGTTTGCTCTTCTTGTGTATCTAAGGCTATGTTCTGCTCCGTCTTTCTTGCACACAGCGGCTGTCACGATTACAGGCGACCCGGGGTGACCCGACGGACTGCGTTACAGGCGCCCCGGGGTGACCCGACGGACTGCGTTACAGGCGCCCCGGGGTGACCCGACGGACTGCGTTACAGGCGCCCCGGGGTGACCCGACGCGACTGCGTTACCCGACGGCTGCGTACAGGCGCCCGGGGTGACCCGACGGACTGCGTTACAGGCGCCCCGGGGTGACCCGACGGACTGCGTTACAGGCGCCCCGGGGTGACCCGACGGACTCGCCTTTACATTTGTGACACCGTGCAGGTGTGAACAGAGCACTACGAGGCGTCCACACACTGCAGACTGTCTCATGGATGTCACCACAAATCTGCAGCGTGTGAACGCAGCCTTACAATGCAGATACTGTAATCTCCCAGCACAGTATAAGGATCCAGACATCACTCACATCTCAGCTTCTCATCCAGCGTCCCACGTGAAGTCACCGACAAGGCCTGGATAAACTCCGCAAATTCAATCCTCCCATCCTGCAAAGAGGAAGATGGCTCTTATTCCCGGAGCCGAGCACACCTCAATCTGTACGGGCAACTGCATAGCTAGCAATTCCCTCACAGACTGGAGTCTCCTCCACAACAATCTGATATCAGTAATGGGAGCCACGGGTGGGGAAGAGGGCCACACGTGTCCTCAGACGGAGGCCGCTGCTCACTTACTTTGTTCTCATCAAAAACATTGAAGACGAAAGTGGCAAATTTTGTGGGGTCTCCAAATGGGAAGAACTGCTTGTAAATCTTCTGGAATCCGGCGGCGTCCAACTGACCGCTAGGACAGTCCTTGATGAAGCCTTTATACCTGCAGGAAAAAGAGGAAGAGAGTATCACACCCATCATCATCATTACACACCGCCAATACATGTATAAGTGATCCTGCGAACCCAGCGCTTGTATCCATAGAACCCTCCAACTGTGTCCCCAATGGCGAGCTCACTGCATGCTAAGAACCCTGCAGACCCCCATGACATCATCCATACGTCTGTAAAGTGAAGCATATATATCACTTGGGTTCCAGTCTAGGTGTGTCATCTATTTGAAGGTATATTGCTTTAAATTAACGTAGCCTGGTATATTATAAGGTCATTAACTGTCAGGATAAATCCCACAGAAAAATCATACAACAACCACTAGGGGGAGCTCACTACATACAGATTATACAGCCACCACTAGAGGGAGCTCACTACATACAGATTATACAGCCACCACTAGAGGGAGCTCACTACATACAGATTATACAGCCACCACTAGAGGGAGTTCACTACATACAGATTATACAGCCACCACTAGGGGGAGCTCACTGCATACAGATTATACAGCCACCGCTAGAGGGAGCTCACTACATACAGATTATACAGCCACCACTAGAGGGAGCTCACTACATACAGATTATACAGCCACCACTATAGAGAGCTCACTACATACAGATTATACAGCCACCACTATAGGGAGCTCACTACATACAGATTATACAGCCACCACTAGAGGAAGCTCACTACATACAAATTATACAGCCACCACTATAGGGAGCTCACTACATACAGCCACCACTAGGGGAGCTCACTACATACAGATATACAGCCACCACTAGGGGAGTTCACTACATACAGATTATACAGCCACCACTAGAGGGAGCTCACTGCATACAGATTATACAGCCACCACTAGGGGGAGCTCACTACATACAGATTATACAAGCCACTACTAGAGGGAGCTCACTACATACAGATTATACAGCCACCACTAGAGGGAGCTCACTACATATCAGATATACAGCCACCACTAGAGGGCGCTCACTACATACAGATTATACAGCCACCACTAGAGGGAGCTCACTACATACAGATTATACAGCCACCACGAGAGGGAGCTCACTACATACAGATTATACAACCACCATTAGAGGGAGCTCACTACATGCAGATTATACAGCCACCACTAGAGGGAGCTCACTACATACAGATTATTCAACCACCACTAGAGGGAGCTCACTCATACAGATTATACAGCCACCACTAGGGGAGCTCACTACATACAGATTATACAGCCACCACTATAGGGAGCTCACTACATACAGATTATACAGCCACCACTAGAGGGAGCTCACTACATACAGATTATACAGCCACCACTAGAGGGAGCTCACTACATACAGATTATACAGTCATCACTAGAGGGAGCTCATTGTATACAGATTATACAGCCGCCACTAGAGGAAGCTCACTACATACAGATTATACAGTCACCACTAGAGGGAGCTCACTACATACAGATTATACAGTCATCACTAGAGGGAGCTCATTGTATACAGATTATACAGCCGCTACTAGAGGAAGCTCACTACATACAGATTATACAGCCACCACTAGAGGGAGCTCACTACATACAGATTATACAGCCACCACTAGAGGGAGCTCACTACATACAGATTATACAGCCACCACTAGAGGGAGCTCACTACATACAGATTATACAGCCACCACTAGGGGGAGCTCACTACATACAGATTATACAGCCACCACTAGACATTACAGAATGCGAATGCAGCTCTGGATTATAAACAGGGACCGCACTCTGAATTAGCAGCAGTTGGAGATCACCATGTGCTGTATGACGGGATGGTCTTCCAGTGCCCCCTAGTATAATCCTCCGTCCGTCACTACCAGGTTACCACACACAGTGCCTGCTTCTCGCAGTCCCCATCTTGTCTCTTACTGGCAGTGCCTTCGGATGGTAACAGGCCACAGGCGCCTCCTCCACACATCCATCCGAATCTCACTTCCTCCTTCCAGCTCCTAATTAAGAAGAAACTGGAAATCGCCCAATTTCATCCTAAACTGTACAAAGATGCAGCGAAAATACATAACACGTGCATCGCGCCAAATCCTCGAAAACATGGAGGAAGTGTAGGAGGGAGCAGTCTGTCCGTCTGTGGAGGAATCTGTCAGGGAAATAGATGTATCTACAGCCCCGTATCACCCACAGCCCCATATTAACTTCAGTGATAGTTTCACAAAGGATTAGGTACACAGCTTATTAGACAGTATCACACATGATAGGATTAGATACACAGCTCAGCAGACAGTATCACACAGGATAGGATTAGGTACACAGCTCAGCAGACAGTATCACACAGGATAGGATTAGATACATAGCTCAGCAGGCAGTATAACACATGATAGGATTAGGTACACAGCTCAGCAGACAGTATCACACAGGATAGGATTAGATACACATCTTAGCAGACAGTATAACACATGATAGGATTAGGTACACAGCTCAGCAGACAGTATCACACAGGATAGGATTAGGTACACAGCTCAGCAGACAGTATCACACAGGATAGGATTAGGTACACAGCTCAGCAGACAGTATCACACAGGATAGGATTAGGTACACAGCTCAGCAGACAGTATCACACAGGATAGGATTAGATACATAGCTCAGCAGGCAGTATAACACATGATAGGATTAGATACATAGCTCAGCAGGCAGTATCACACAGGATAGGATTAGGTACACAGCTCAGCAGACAGTATCACACAGGATAGGATTAGATACACATCTTAGCAGACAGTATAACACATGATAGGATTAGGTACACAGCTCAGCAGACAGTATCACACATCATAGGATTAGATACGCAGCTCAGCAGACAGTTTCACACATCATAGGATTAGATACGCAGCTCAGCAGACAGTAGCACAGATTATAGGCTTAGATACAGAAGCGTACCATCACTGGCCATTACTCTGCATCAGAGGATATTTGAGCAGCAGTATACAGCACATATATATATATATAGCTCCTGTATGTACAGATGACACTGGGGTCTGAATAATCCACGCAAGCAGCGTCTGCATTTCTCCAAGACTCATCACTGTGTCATTATGTGGGATACACACCTGCGGGTACATGGAATTAGTATGAGTCCGGGCACAGTGCCAGACTGCGAGACCATATACACGTAATGAACACGTGAAGAGAATAAACCGCGTTCGCATCAGTAAACACAGCTGAGATCCCCCATCACACCCATCATCTCCTCAAGAGGAAGAAGTAGTAGTCTGCAGAGTGTGACAGATAATCTGTATGTGTGTATATATATATATATACATCCTCCTGTATATAATTATATATGTACAGCTGGTATAAGTTATACATCTTCTGTATATAGTGATATGGACCATGCTGGTATAACCTGGGTATCTCCTGTATATAATTATATATGTACAGCTGGTATAAGTTATACATCTTCTGTATATAGTGATATGGAGCATGCTGTATAACCTGGGTATCTCCTGTATATAATTATATATGTACAGCTGGTATAAGTTATACATCTTCTGTATATAGTGATATGGAGCATGCTGGTATAACCTGGGTATCTCCTGTATATAATTATATATGTACAGCTGGTATAAGTTATACATCTTCTTGTATATAGTGATATGGAGCATGCTGGTATAACCTGGGTATCTCCTGTATATAATTATATATGTACAGCTGGTATAAGTTATACATCTTCTGTATACAGTGATATGGAGCATGCTGGTATAACCTGGGTATCTCCTGTATATAATTATATATGTACAGCTGTATAAGTTATACATCTTCTGTATATAGTGATATGGAGCATGCTGGTATAACCTGGGTATCTCCTGTATATAATTATATATGTACAGCTGGTATAAGTTATATATCTTCTTGTATATAGTGATATGGAGCATGCTGGTATAACCTGGGTATCTCCTGTATATAATTGTATATGTACAGCTGATATAAGTTATACATCTCCTTGTATATAGTGATATGGACCATGCTGGTATAACCTGGGTATCTCCTGTATATAATTGTATATGTACAGCTGATATAAGTTATACATCTCCTTGTATATAGTGATATGGAGCATGCTGGTATAACCTGGGTATCTCCTGTATATAATTATATATGTACAGCTGGTATAAGTTATACATCTTCTTGTATATAGTGATATGGACCATGCTGGTATAACCTGGGTATCTCCGGTATATAATTATATATGTACAGCTGGTATAAGTTATACATCTCCTTGTATATAGTGATATGGAGCATGCTGGTATAACCTGGGTATCTCCTGTATATAATTATATATGTACAGCTGGTATAAGTTATACATCTTCTGTATATAGTGATATGGAGCATGCTGGTATAACCTGGGTATTCTCCGTATATAATTATATATGTACAGCTGGTATAAGTTATATATTCTTCTGTATATAGTGATATGGAGGCATGCTTGGTATAACCTGGGTATCTCCTTGTATATAATTATATATGTACAGCTGGTATAAGTTATACATCTTCTGTATATAGTGATATGGAGCATGCTGGTATAACCTGGGTATCTCCTGTATATAATTATATATGTACAGCTGGTATAAGTTATATATCTTCTTGTATATAGTGATATGGAGCATGCTGGTATAACCTGGGAATCTCCTGTATATAATTATATATGTACAGCTGGTATAAGTTATACATCTTCTGTATATAGTGATATGGACCATGCTGGTATAACCTGGGTATCTCCTGTATATAATTATATATGTACAGCTGGTATAAGTTATACATCTTCTGTATATAGTGATATGGAGCATGCTGGTATAACCTGGGGTATCTCCTGTATATAATTATATATGTACAGCTGGTAAAGTTATACTCTTCTGTATATAGTGATATGGAGCATGCTGGTATAACCTGGGTATCTCCTGTGTATAGTTATATTATGTACAGCTGGTATAAGTTATACATCTTCTTGTATAAGTGATATGGAGCATGCTGGTATAACCTGGGTATCTCCTGTATATAATTATATATGTACAGCTGGTATAAGTTATACATCTTCTTGTATATAGTGATATGGAGCATGCTGGTATAACCTGGTATATACCTGGGTATCTCCTGTATATAATTATATATGTACAGCTGGTATAAGTTATACATCTTCTTGTATATAGTGATATGGAGCATGCTGGTATAACCTGGGTATCTCCTGTATATAATTATATATGTACAGCTGGTATAAGTTATACATCTTCTTGTATATAGTGATATGGAGCATGCTGGTATAACCTGGGTATCTCCTGTATATAATTATATATGTACAGCTGGTATAAGTTATACATCTTCTTGTATATAGTGATATGGAGCATGCTGGTATAACCTGGGTATCTCCTGTATATAATTATATATGTACAGCTGGTATAAGTTATACATCTTCTGTATATAGTGATATGGAGCATGCTGGTATAACCTGGGTATCTCCTGTATATAATTATATATGTACAGCTGGTATAAGTTATACATCTTCTTGTATATAGTGATATGGAGCATGCTGGTATAACCTGGGTATCTCCTGTATATAATTATATATGTACAGCTGGTATAAGTTATACATCTTCTTGTATATAGTGATATGGAGCATGCTGGTATAACCTGGGTATCTCCTGTATATAATTATATATGTACAGCTGGTATAACCTGGGTATCTCCTGTATATAATTATATATGTACAGCTGGTATAAGTTATACATCTTCTGTGTATATAGTGATATGGAGCATGCTGGTATAACCTGGGTATCTCCTGTATATAATTATATATGTACAGCTGGTATAAGTTATACATCTTCTTGTATATAGTGATATGGAGCATGCTGGTATAACCTGGGTATCTCCTGTATATAATTATATATGTACAGCTGGTATAAGTTATACATCTTCTGTATATAGTGATATGGAGCATGCTGGTATAACCTGGGTATCTCCTGTATATCCTGTATATACCTGGGTATCTCCTGTATATAATTATATATGTACAGCTGGTATAAGTTATACATCTTCTTGTATATAGTGATATGGAGCATGCTGGTATAACCTGGGTATCTCCTGTATATAATTATATATGTACAGCTGGTATAAGTTATACATCTTCTCTGTATATAGTGATATGGAGCATGCTGGTATAACCTGGGTATCTCCTGTATATAATTATATATGTACAGCTGGTATAAGTTATACATCTTCTTGTATATAGTGATATGGAGCATGCTGGTATAACCTGGGTATCTCCTGTATATAATTATATATGTACAGCTGGTATAAGTTTATACATCTTCTTGTATATAGTGATATGGAGCATGCTGGTATAACCTGGGTATCTCCTGTATATAATTATATATGTACAGCTGGTATAAGTTATACATCTTCTTGTATATAGTGATATGGAGCATGCTGGTATAAACCTGGGTATCTCCTGTATATAATTATATATGTACAGCTGGTATAAGTTATACATCTTCTTGTATATAGTGATATGGAGCATGCTGGTATAACCTGGGTATCTCCTGTATATAATTATATATGTACAGCTGGTATAAGTTATACATCTTCTTGTATATAGTGATATGGAGCATGCTGGTATAACCTGGGTATCTCCTGTATATAATTATATATGTACAGCTGGTATAAGTTATACATCTTCTGTATATAGTGATATGGAGCATGCTGGTATAACCTGGGTATCTCCTGTATATAATTATATATGTACAGCTGGTATAAGTTATATCTTCTGTATATAGTGATATGGCATGGACCTGGGTATCTCCTGTATATAATTATATATGTACAGCTGGTATAAGTTATACATCTTCTGTAGTATATAGTGATATGGAGCATGCTGGTATAACCTGGGTATCTCCTGTATATAATATATATAAGTATATGCTGTATATAGTGATATATGGTATTCTCTGTATATATATGATATGGAGCATGCTGGTATAACCTGGGTATCTCCTGTATATAATTATATATGTACAGCTGGTATAAGTTATACATCTTCTTGTATATAGTGATATGGAGCATGCTGGTATAACCTGGGTATCTCCTGTATATAATTATATATGTACAGCTGGTATAAGTTATACATCTTCTGTATATAGTGATATGGAGCATGCTGGTATAACCTGGGTATCTCCTGTATATAATTATATATGTACAGCTGGTATAAGTTATACATCTTCTGTATATAGTGATATGGAGCATGCTGGTATAACCTGGGTATCTCCTGTATATAATTATATATGTACAGCTGGTATAAGTTATACATCTTCTTGTATATAGTGATATGGAGCATGCTGGTATAACCTGGGTATCTCCTGTATATAATTAATATATATGTACAGCTGGTATAAGTTATACATCTTCTTGTATATAGTGATATGGAGCATGCTGGTATAACCTGGGTATCTCCTGTATATAATTATATATGTACAGCTGGTATAAGTTATACATCTTCTTGTATATAGTGATATGGAGCATGCTGGTATAACCTGGGTATCTCCTGTATATAATTATATATGTACAGCTGGTATAAGTTATACATCTTCTGTATATAGTGATATGGAGCATGCTGGTATAACCTGGGTATCTCCTGTATATAATTATATATGTACAGCTGGTATAAGTTATACATCTTCTTGTATATAGTGATATGGAGCATGCTGGTATAACCTGGGTATCTCCTGTATATAATTATATATGTACAGCTGGTATAAGTTATATATCTTCTTGTATATAGTGATATGGAGCATGCTGGTATAACCTGGGTATCTCCTGTATATAATTATATATGTACAGCTGGTATAAGTTATACATCTTCTTGTATATAGTGATATGGAGCATGCTGGTATAACCTGGGTATCTCCTGTATATAATTATATATGTACAGCTGGTATAAGTTATATATCTTCTTGTATATAGTGAATGGGGGTAACCTGGTATCTCCTGTATATAATAAGGTCCGGCTTTCTGGGGTGACGCCAGGGACCACCCTAGCTGCTGTGGAGGTTACAGTTAAAGGGGAGGGGGCTGTGGATGTTACTGTTAAGGGGGTAAGCTGCTGTGGAGGTCACTGTTAATGGAACGGGCACTGTGGAAGTCACTGTTAAGGGTGAAGGGGACTGTGGAGGACACTATTAAAGGGGCAGCGGAGTACTGTGAGGTCACTGTTAAGGGAGCAGGGTACTGTGACAGTCTCTGTTAAAAGGGGGCCAGGAATGGTGGAGGTCAGTTAAAGGGACTGTAACCTATGGTCAGTGTTAATGGGCGGGTGCTGTAGAGGTCACTGTTAAGGGGGCGAGCCCCTGTGGAGGTCACTGTCAAGGGGGTGAGGTGCTGTGGAAGTCTCTGTTAAAGGGGCAGGCTGCTGTGAAGATCAAAGTTAAGGGGGTGGGCTACTGTAGAGGTACCATTTTAAGGAGAAGGGGCACTGTGGGGGGTCAGTGTTAAGGGGTGGGGGGCTGTGGAGGTCACTGTTAAGGAGGCGGGGTGCTGTAGAAGCCTCTTTTGATATCTTTTAACGACACACAAATGAAATAGATGAAATATACCTGGGTGAAGGGTCCCTCTGCTAGTATAATTATAGATGTATAGCTATATACAGTGATATGGGGTATGGCTGGTGTTTATATCTCAGCACTGACGTGGATGGCGCCTCCTCTCGCGCCTCGGCAGATACACGTAGTCGGCAGATGGACGGCAGCGTGAGTGAATCTCAGTTTGCATTCATTGAGCAGCAGGGAGTTTCAGGCCGATCTGCTCATAGGGGGGGAAACATAGATGAAATACACAGGATGTGCCCGGTGTAGAGCGTCCGCGCTGACATTATATGACGCTCTATCCACCGCGCTTTCATTTTATTGGCGCTGTAATTACATGAAGCAGACCCTGAAATAGACGACCCCTGAAGAGTATAATGATATAGCAGAGGCAAGGCCGTTTATTATGTCGGAGCCGCAGACATCATCGTTTATGCACTGGAGGAACGGGCACAGGTCAGGGAGACGGCCATGATGTCCCTGGTTGTCATGGGAACTCAGCAGCTTCGCAGCAATTTACCGTCTGGCCTGCTGCTCGCAGTCCGTCATTTCACACCATCGTGAGACATCATCCAGGGACTGGATCCTCAGGGACCCGTGAGGGGAATGTAATTATACAGCAGGAGATTCCCTGCAAAAACGCTGATGTAAGGGGTAGTCACGTGGAACCCCTGAGGTTGTCAGAGCCCCGCCCAATACGTCTCTTTACATATGGACGTCATACAGCCGGCTCTGCCTGGTTTTTAGGTTTTAGGACAAGGATCTATCAAAGAGGATTCTGTTTCAGGGGGCGGAGCTTGACATATCAATTTGGCATTTGCCTGCCCCGCCCCTTAAGAAAACAATTAGCTCTGGTTGGAGTGTCCCTTTAAGAACTTATATTGTGTCTTCTGCAGATACAAAACCACAATGCACAAATAAAAAAATATAATTATAATAAAAAATGTAATTTCAGTCATTTCCTGCTTCCATTATAAATATATATTACATCACACAGAGCCGGTTAAATACAGCTCTGCAGAATTAATATTTGATAAGTGCATGTCTCCACATCCCACGGAATATTCCGCCTCTGGGAATGGCCACCGGTCACGGGGAATGATGCCTCCCCCTCTCAGGACACGGACGGCTGCATTCAATTACTCAGCTCATGGCTGCGCTCTGCGGGGCTCCAAAGTTTTTTTTTTTAATTTTTTTGCACATTGGCCTGTGTGACTCCGGGGGGAGGGGCAGATGATGAGATCAGTTACATTTTAGTTACATTTTATTTCAGTGTAGCAAAAACGTTATAATATTTATAAATTAAATGAAAAGTCTATAAAAATTCTGCACAAAATTTCTAGAAAATTCTCACACCAACGATGTGTAGTCAGGCGCTAGAGTTACGGACCCCGACCCATCCTGTTGGGATTGGGATTTAAGGGGTGGTGGCCGAGCATGCACACTAGGTTATCTCCTGACAGGGTTAAGTTTCAGCCTATCTATGGAGTATCTTGCCTTTAGTTCCACACTGAGCCATCAGGTTGCTGCTCCGACAGCTTCATGCATAGCCCTTACCTCTGAACTCCTGACAGGGTTAAGTTTTAGCCTATCTATAGAGTATCTTGCCTTTAGTTCCACACTGAGCCATCAGGTTGCTGCTCTAATGGCTCCGTGTATAGCCCTTACCTCTGAACTCCTGACAGGGTTAAGTTTCAGCCTATCTATGGAGTATCTTGCCTTTAGTTCCACACTGAGCCATCAGGTTGCTGCTCTAATGGCTCCGTGTATAGCCCTTACCTCTGAACTCCTGACAGGGTTAAGTTTCAGCCTATCTATGGAGTATCTTGCCTTTAGTTCCACACTGAGCCATCAGGTTGCTGCTCTAATGGCTCCATGTATAGCCCTTACCTCTGAACTCCTGACAGGGTTAAGTTTCAGCCTATCTATGGAGTATCTTGCCTTTAGTTCCACACTGAGCCATCAGGTTGCTGCTCTGACAGCTCCATGTATAGCCCTTACCTCTGAACTCCTGACAGGGTTAAGTTTCAGCCTATCTATGGAGTATCTTGCCTTTAGTTCCACACTGAGCCATCAGGTTGCTGCTCTGATGGCTCCATGTATAGCCCTTACCTCTGAACTCCTGACAGGGTTAAGTTTCAGCCTATCTATGGAGTATCTTGCCTTTAGTTCCACACTGAGCCATCAGGTTGCTGCTCTAATGGCTCCGTGTATAGCCCTTACCTCTGAACTCCTGACAGGGTTAAGTTTCAGCCTATCTATGGAGTATCTTGCCTTTAGTTCCACACTGAGCCATCAGGTTGCTGCTCTGATGGCTCCATGTATAGCCCTTACCTCTGAACTCCTGACAGGGTTAAGTTTCAGCCTATCTATGGAGTATCTTGGCCTTTAGTTCCACACTGAGCCATCAGGTTGCTGCTCTGATGGCTCCATGTATAGCCCTTACCTCTGAACTCCTGACAGGGTTAAGTTTCAGCCTATCTATGGAGTATCTTGCCTTTAGTTCCACACTGAGCCATCAGGTTGCTGCTCTAATGGCTCCGTGTATAGCCCTTACCTCTGAACTCCTGACAGGGTTAAGTTTCAGCCTATCTATGGAGTATCTTGCCTTTAGTTCCACACTGAGCCATCAGGTTGCTGCTCTAATGGCTCCGTGTATAGCCCTTACCTCTGAACTCCTGACAGGGTTAAGTTTCAGCCTATCTATGGAGTATCTTGCCTTTAGTTCCACACTGAGCCATCAGGTTGCTGCTCTGACAGCTCCATGTATAGCCCTTACCTCTGAACTCCTGACAGGGTTAAGTTTCAGCCTATCTATGGAGTATCTTGCCTTTAGTTCCACACTGAGCCATCAGGTTGCTGCTCTGACAGCTCCATGTATAGCCCTTACCTCTGAACTCCTGACAGGGTTAAGTTTCAGCCAATCTATGGAGTATCTTGCCTTTAGTTCCACACTGAGCCATCAGGTTGCTACTCTAATGGCTCCGTGTATAGCCCTTACCTCTGAACTCCTGACAGGGTTAAGTTTCAGCCTATCTATGGAGTATCTTGCCTTTAGTTCCACACTGAGCCATCAGGTTGCTGCTCCGACAGCTTCATGCATAGCCCTTACCTCTGAACTCCTGACAGGGTTAAGTTTTAGCCTATCTATGGAGTATCTTGCCTTTAGTTCCACACTGAGCCATCAGGTTGCTGCTCTGATGGCTCCATGTATAGCCCTTACCTCTGAACTCCTGACAGGGTTAAGTTTCAGCCTATCTATGGAGTATCTTGCCTTCAGTTTCACACTGAATCCATTAGCCCTTATCTCTGAATTCCTGACCTATCATAAGCATTTATTATAGATAAATTCTTATCAAACTGACATGAGTTCAGAGATTATACTATACATCCAGCCATCAGAGCGGCAACCGGATGGATCAATGTGGAGACCAGGATGTTCCGTGCACAGAGCATTGTCTAGACTGGATACAATTGTAACTAACACTCAGCTGTGAGATGCTTTAGGTCTGTATCGGTTTGTAATGTCTAGACTGGATACAACTGTAGCAAACCCTCAGCTGTGAGAAGTTTTAGGTCTGTACAGGTTTGTAAACAGAATGACCCCCAGTCACTGACAGCACTTAAAGATCTTGAAAATAGTGACATGTCTGTTTCAGTAAATAATTCCATTATCCACAGAATTCTCAAGTATCTTTTCATATGGCTTTGTGTTGTGCTGTTCCTCTGTTGCTCCTACTAGAATTTTATGAGCGAATTACTAACTGGGCGTTACCAGTTTATGGTGTGTCCCTGCATAGTCTGCAACCAGCAGCACTGACTGTGCAGAGGTACACCCAAAATGATAACACCCAGTTGGCAATTCATTCTAAAATTCTTGTAGGAATAATGGAGGTACAGCACACCAGTCATCTGCTGGTCATTTAATGTCAGGAGAGGCGACACACTCCCCAGATTTACACCCCATATGGTCATCGCCCACCTAGAGGGGCCAACCAGTCTAAAACCTGTCCGAACGACATCACCCACTATGACCAAAGCCGGTTTGCAAAACTGGTGCTATATACTGGAAATGGGCGGAGCTCGACACAGGGGAGGGGCCGTGACTACTTTCATTTCATCAGCGTTTTACATACATTAATGCATGCAAGAAAAAAGACAGGAAGAAAACTGTGACTTACCACTGCTGGACTTCCTTCTCTGTAACTGCAAGACAAGGAGATGAATACGATTAGATTGTAAGCTCCTCTGCACCGCACCCCCCACCGCAGACCTCCCAGGGAGCAGCAGCCGCCGCCGGCGTCAGCTCAGGATTAATCATTAACACCCAATGAAGGTTTTATCAATGAATCACAAAGCTTTCCGGAAAAGAAGAATTACAGAAACATGGATCATCTGAATCCAAACTCCAGTCTCAAGGAAGGGAAACTCTCAGCGTCCGGGCAGCGGTTCATGAACTCCCAGCATCCACCGTATTATGACTTAACGTAGTGATAAAATTCACATCAGTCTCGCGCTCGGCCGGGCACAGCGCCGACAAATCATTTACCTCTGGCTTCTTGTACTCTCCAGCTACCGCAATACTACAACTCCTAGCTTGTCCTGACAGCCAGAGTCTATCGGGGCCTGCTAGGAGTTGTAGTTCTACATCAGCTGGACATCACTGCTTTATTAAAACTCAGGAGCCTCAAACTACTGGGAGTTATGGTTTTGCAAACACTAAAGAAACAACAGTAATAATTCAGAAGTTTAAGGATGCTGAGAGTTGTAGTTTTACAACGGGAAATCATTACATAATTCAAAAGTCTAAAGTTGCTGGGAGTTGTAGTTTTGCAACAACTGTTCAGCCACAGGTTGCAGACAAGTGCTGCGTTACAACTCAAAGGCCTCTGACTGTACAGACCAGTTACTCCACAGACCCCCCAGTACAGACCAGTTACTCCACAGACCCCCTCCCCCCAAACAGACCAGTTACTCAACGGACCGTCCAGTACAGACCAGTTACTCCACAGACCCCCAGTACAGACCAGTTACTCCACAGACCCCTCAGTACAGACCAGTTACTCCACAGACCCCCCATACAGGACCATTTACTCCGCAGACCCCCCCCCCTCAGTACAGACCAGTTACTCCACAGACCCCCAGTACAGACCAGTTACTCCACAGACCCCCCAGTACAGACCAGTTACTCCACAGACCCCCCAGTACAGACCAGTTACTCCACAGACCCCCCAGTACAGACCAGTTACTCCACAGACCCCCAGTACAGACCAGTTACTCCACAGACCCCCCAGTACAGACCAGTTACTCCACAGACCCCCCAGTACAGACCAGTTACTCCACAGACCCCCCAGTACAGACCATTTACTCCACAGACCCCCAGTACAGACCAGTTACTCCACAAACCCCCCAGTAGAGACCAGTTACTCCACAGACCCCTCAGTACAGACCATTTACTCCACAGACCCCCCAGTAGAGACCAGTTACTCCACAGACCCCCAGTACAGACCAGTTACTCCAGACCCCCCAGTACAGACCAGTTACTCCACAGACCCCTCAGTACAGACCAGTTACTCCACAGACCCCCCAGTACAGACCAGTTACTCCACAGACCCCCCCCAGTACAGACCAGTTACTCCACAGACCCCCCCAGTACAGACCAGTTACTCCACAGACCCCCCCTCCAGTACAGACCAGTTACTCCACAGACCCCCCAGTACAGACCAGTTACTCCACAGACCCCCCAGTACAGACCAGTTACTCCACAGACCCCTCAGTACAGACCAGTTACTCCACAGAACCCTCCCCAGTACAGACCAGTTACTCCACAGACAGTACAGACCAGTTACTCCACAGACCCCTCAGTACAGACCAGTTACTCCACAGACCCCTCAGTACAGACCAGTTACTCCACAGACCCCCCAGTACAGACCAATTACTCCACAGAACCCCCCCAGTACAGACCAGTTACTCCACAGACCCCCCAGTACAGACAGTTACTCCACAGAACACCCCCCCCAGTACAGACCAGTTACTCCACAGACCCCTCAGTACAGACCAGTTACTCCACAGACCCCCCCAGTACAGACCAGTTACTCCACGGACAGTACAGACCAGTTACTCCATGGACACCCATTACAGACCAGTTACAGATGGCTCTCCCCCCATATCCTGCCGATCCAGCCTGCGATTAGCCCGGCCTGAACCATGATCGCTGTCTCTGGGGGATTTACATGACGCGCAGATCATCTGTGGTAAAGCAGCTCTCACTCAGCACAGCTCATACCTGTGTGAACAGACACCTACATGGAAGGGCGGCACTGTTCAGAAGTTTTGTACGTCACATGATCCCTCTCAGCCAATCAGATGATATAAAAAGGATCATGTGATCCAGTCTGCCACTTCTGTCTCTGAGGTGCCATGGACTCAATGTCACGTGACCTCCTTTGGACTTCCCGATTGGCTGAGAGCAAACAGGTGACGCCACAGAACCTGCAATTGCTTTCCTTTCAGCCCCCGTTTTCAGGACCTTTGAGGGCTGTTTAATAGATGGATATTTGGGGGCTGTCGTCGTAGTGACGAGCGCCTGGACATGATAGTGAAGACAGAGGGACAATATGAGGCCTCGGGGCCCAATGTAAAATCTGTAATAGGGCCACCTGCCATGTGCCTGGTGTACTCTCATATGGCAGAGGGCCCCTTGGGTTTCTTCAGGACCTAGAACAAGGACATAGAGAAGTCCCTGTATCCGGACCCCATTATTACCACCATGCCAGATGTCTTAAAGGGGCGCTCCATTTCTGCCGTTGGAGGCGGCACGCTTGGGCAGAGAGAAATAAGAGACAGAAGTGAAATATGAGCTCATTACTATATTCTGATGAACAGATGGGGCTGAACGGTTGGCTGCCCCCCCCAAGATGTAAACAAGGAGCCTCAGGGTGCAAGAAGGAGACGTGAAGTCGTATCACACAGGTCATAGAAGGACAGATGTGAATGGATGCTGACAACACAAGGACACGGAAGGACAATTCCATCCATGAGCGGACCGCCCTCAGCAATGTCATGTAAAGGTAGCTAAAGCAACTGGGACTGTGCCAGAGCAGCACAGAGGATTTCAGGAGAGGAGTGCGCTGATCTTGTGGAGGTCACAGGGTGAGTGTTACACAGTGGAGGGAGCAGGGTCCTCCCAGCAGCACAGAGGATTTCAGGAGAGGAGTGCGCTGATCTTGTGGAGGTCACAGGGTGAGAGTTACACAGTGGAAGGAGCAGGGTCCTCCCAGCAGCACAGAGGATTTCAGGAGAGGAGTGTGCTGATCTTGTGAAGGTCACAGGGTGAGAGTTACATAGTGGAAGGAGCAGGGTCCCAGCAGCACAGAGGATTTCAGGAGGGGAGTGTGCTGATCTTGTGGAGGTCACAGGGTGAGGGTTACACAGTGGAAGGAGCAGGGTCCTCCCAGCAGCACAGAGGATTTCAGGAGAGGAGTGTGCTGATCTTGTGGAGGTCACAGGATGAGAGTTACATAGTGGAAGGAGCAGGGTCCTCCCAGCAGCACAGAGGATTTCAGGAGAGGAGTGTGCTGATCTTGTGGAGGTCACAGGGTGAGAGTTACATAGTGGAAGGAGCAGGGTCCCAGCAGCACAGAGGATTTCAGGAGGGGAGTGTGCTGATCTTGTGGAGGTCACAGGATGAGGGTTACATAGTGGAAGGAGCAGGGTCCTCCCAGCAGCACAGAGGATTTCAGGAGAGGAGTGTGCTGATCTTGTGGAGGTCACAGGATGAGAGTTACATAGTGGAAGGAGCAGGGTCCCAGCAGCACAGAGGATTTCAGGAGGGGAGTGTGCTGATCTTGTGGAGGTCACAGGGTGAGGGTTACATAGTGGAAGGAGCAGGGTCCTCCCAGCAGCACAGAGGATTTCAGGAGAGGAGTGTGCTGATCTTGTGGTAGGTTGACAGTACTTTGCTGGTATGATGTCATCAGTGGAAAAGACTTAACTCTTTCTCCTTCACCCGCCTTGTTCCGAGCTAACATCTTATTCCCTGACAGAATCCTATTTTGGTCGATACAAAGGTCCCTCTTAATCCTCGCTGATCCATCTGCTTAGTGTCACATCCAGGGAATACGGCTGAACGCAGGCACCGGACACAACGCAGAGCCAGAGTATCTAAGCTTATGTGCGATACAGTCCCAGAGAACCACATTGCACTACCTTCCAGTCACTTAACGCTAGGGTAGTGTACTACAAATCACAACAGCCCCATCATGTGATACTGACAGGGTGTATCTAAGCATATCATGTGTGATACTGCCCTGGAGAACCACAACATCCCCATCATGTGACACTGACAGGGTGTATCTAAGCATATCATATGTGATACTGCCCTGGAGAACCACAACATCCCCATCATGTGACACTGACAGGGTGTATCTAAGCTTATCATGTGTGATACTGCCCTGGAGAACCACAACATCCCCATCATGTGATACTGGACAGGGTGTATCTAAGCTTATCATGTGTGATACTGCCCTGGAGAACCACAACATCCCCATCATGTGATACTGACAGGGTGTATCTAAGCTTATCATGTGTGATACTGCCCTGGAGAACCACAACATCCCATCATGTGATACTGACAAGGTGTATCTAAGCTTATCATGTGTGATACTGCCCTGGAGAACCACAACATCCCCATCATGTGATACTGACAGGGTGTATCTAAGCATATCATGTGTGATACTGCCCTGGAGAACCACAACATCCCCATCATGTGACACTGACAGGGTGTATCTAAGCTTATCATGTGTGATACTGCCCTGGAGAACCACAACATCCCCATCATGTGACGCTGACAGGGTGTATCTAAGCATATCATGTGTGATACTGCCCTGGAGAACCACAACATCCCCATCATGTGACGCTAACAGGGTGTATCTAAGCTTATCATGTGTGATACTGCCCTGGAGAACCACAACATCCCCATCATGTGACGCTAACAGGGTGTATCTAAGCTTATCATGTGTGATACTGCCCTGGAGAACCACAACATCCCCATCATGTGACGCTAACAGGGTGTATCTAAGCTTATCATGTGTGATACTGCCCTGGAGAACCACAACATCCCCATCATGTGATACTGACAGGGTGTATCTAAGCATATCATGTGTGATACTGCCCTGGAGAACCACAACATCCCCATCATGTGACGCTGACAGGGTGTATCTAAGCATATCATGTGTGATACTGCCCTGGAGAACCACAACATCCCCATCATGTGACGCTAACAGGGTGTATCTAAGCTTATCATGTGTGATACTGCCCTGGAGAACCACAACATCCCCATCATGTGACGCTAACAGGGTGTATCTAAGCTTATCATGTGTGATACTGCCCTGGAGAATCACAACATCCCCATCATGTAATGCTGACAGGGTGTATCTAAGCATATCATGTGTGATACTGTCCTGGAGAACCACAACATCCCCATCATGTGATACTGACAGGGTGTATCTAAGCTTATCATGTGTGATACTGCCCTGGAGAACCACAAAATCCCCATCATGTGATGCTGACAGGGTGTATCTAAGCTTATCATGTTGTGATACTGCCCTGGAGAAACCACAACATCCCCATCATGTGATACTGACAGGGTGTATCTAAGCTTATCATGTGTGATACTGCCCTGGAGAACCACAACATCCCCATCATGTGATACTGACAGGGTGTATCTAAGCTTATCATGTGTGATACTGCCCTGGAGAATCACAACATCCCAATCATGTGATACTGACAGGGTGTATCTAAGCTTATCATGTGTGATACTGCCCTGGAGAATCACAACATCCCCATCATGTGATACTGACAGGGTGTATCTAAGCTTATCATGTGTGATACATTCCACATCATAGTGATTGCATGTGCCCTAGAACACCCCCCGGCCGCCCCAGACTGCCGGCCATGCATTGAGTGCCTCCGGTGACAGGATGCAGCGCCCCGCGTCCCCACAGACGACAGCAATCTCAGCCCAAGCGTGAGACATCTCTGAGCAATTAGCAATTACCGCACTGCAGGTGGAGGTCACAAATAGAGAGCAGAGCCTGCAGAGAGCGACATGAGGGTCTGCAAGGAAGACGTGTGAGGAGGGGGCACACAGCAGTAATGGGGGGCTGTCACCGGTACTGACGTTACCAGGGATCTCAGGGTCTAGTTCTGGGGTTCATGGAGCTTCTGTCTATTCCTCGCTGGGGTTCACGGCAGCCGATATCACAAGAGAGGAGAGAAATACCGCGGGGGGTGGGGGGACTATCACCCCAAACTGGGCCAGAGTATATCGGGGACCCCAATATTAAGGGGCCTCCAGAATCCTGTCTGGGTGTCATATGGTACTTGGGCACCGTATGTTGGTATTATTTGAGCAATGTATGCCACTCTCATGCTCATTATGTGGGCACTTGTGCTGTTATGGACATTTTTGTGGCACTGTATAGTGAGACTATTAGTGCACTGGATGGTGGTATTATTTAGTAACTTATGGTGGCATTGCTACTATTCTTGTTTGGTGGTACTGGACACTGTATAGTACTGCTATAAGCTGTATGGTATCATTAGATGGACACTATATGGCACTATTGTACGAGCACTGTATGGTGGTATTGGACACTGTGTGGTACCATTAGTTGGGCACTATTATATCAGCACTGTATGGGGGTAGTAGTTAGGCACTATAGGGCACTGTTATATGAGCACTGTGTGGTACCATTAGTTGGGCACTATATGGCACTGTTATATGAGCACTGTATAGTGGTATTAGTTGGGCACTATACGGCACTGTTATATCAGCACTGTGTGGTACCATTAGTTGGGCACTATACGGCACTGTTATATGAGCACTGTGTGGTACCATTAGTTGGGCACTATATGGCACTGTTATATCAGCACTGTGTGGTAGCATTAGTTGGGCACTATATGGCACTGTTATATCAGCACTGTGTGGTACATTAGTTGGGCACTATACGGCACTGTTATATGAGCACTGTGTGGTACCATTAGTTGGGCACTATATGGCACTGTTATATCAGCACTGTGCGGTAGCATTAGTTGGGCACTATATGGCACTGTTATATCAGCACTGTGTGGTAGCATTAGTTGGGCACTATATGGCACTGTTATATCAGCACTGTGTGGTACCATTAGTTTGGGCACTATATGGCACTGTTATATCAGCACTGTGTGGTATCATTAGTTGGGCATTATACGGCACTGTTATATCAGTACTGTGTGGTACTATTAGTTGGGCACTATACGGCACTGTTATATCAGCACTGTGTGGTACCATTAGTTGGGCACTATATGGCACTGTTATATCAGCACTGTGTGGTAGCATTAGTTGGGCACTATATGGCACTGTTATATCAGTACTGTGTGGTACATTAGTTGGGCACTATATGGCACTGTTATATCAGCACTGTGTGGTACATTAGTTGGGCACTATATGGCACTGTTATATCAGCACTGTTACCATTAGTTGGGCACTATATATGGCACTGTTATATCAGCACTGTGGAGTGTACTGTGTGGTACCATTAGTTGGGCACTATATGGCACTGTTATATCAGCACTGTGTGGTACATTAGTTGGGCACTATATGGCACTGTGGCATATATCAGCACTGGTGTGGTACCATTAGTTGGGCACTATATGGCACTGTTATATCAGCACTGTGTGGTATACATTAGTTGGGCACTATATGTGGCACTGTTATATCAGCACTGTGTGGTACATTAGTTGGGCACTATATGGCACTGATATATCAGTGCACTGTGTGGTACCATTAGTTGGGCACTGGCACTATATGGCACTGTTATATCAGCACTGTGTGGGTAGCATTAGTTGGGCACTATATGGCACTGTTATATCAGTACTGTGTGGTACATTATTTGGGCACTATATGGCACTGTTATATCAGCACTATGTGGTACCATTAGTTGGGCACTATATGGCACTGTTATATCAGTACTGTGTGGTATCATTAGTTGGGCACTATACGGCACTGTTATATCAGCACTGTGTGGTACCATTATTTGGGCACTATATGGCACTGTTATATCAGCACTGTGTGGTAGCATTAGTTGGGCACTATATGGCACTGTTATATCAGCACTGTGTGGTACATTAGTTGGGCACTATATGGCACTGTTATATCAGCACTGTATGGTACCATTAGTTGGGCACTATATGGCACTGTTATATCAGCACTGTATGGTGGTATTATTTGGACACTGTAGAAACTCACATGACACTAACTGCACTCAAACTCTGATAAGGAGGAGGATGGTGGGTGATAGACACATATGGTGGGTGATAGAGCCGAGGAAGGGATGCAGGAGGTGGGTGATAGCGACGGAGCCGGTGGGGGGGAGGGCACAGTCTCATGGGAAAAGAGAAAAGAGAGAAGCAATTTCACAGAAGCAATTTACAAGAAACTGTTCTAATTCTCAATAGTAGAAGAGACAACAGAGACAAGATTACTAGAGCGCACTTCACTCTCCACCAGGAGGAGACGCCGCAGAGTGACTGCAAATAAGAAACCCTGTTATACAGTACATGTGCAGCACTCTCTTCTCTATCTCCACAGACAGGCCAGTGACCCCCACACTCCTCTCCTGAAATCCTCTGTGCTGCTGAGGAACCTGTTCCTTCCACTATGTAACTCTCATCCTGTGACCTCCTCTCCTGAAATCCTCTGTGCTGCTGGGAGGACCCTGCTCCATCCACTATGTAACTCTCAACCTGTGACCTCCACAAGATCAGCACACTCCTCTCCTAAAATCCTCTGTGCTGCTGGGAGGACCCTGCTCCTTCCACTATGTAACTCTCACCCTGTGACCTCCACAAGATCAGCACACTCCTCTCCTGAAATCCTCTGTACTGCTGTGGACCCTGCTCCATCCACTATGTAACTCTCATCCTGTGACCTCCACAAGATCAGCACACTCCTCTCCTGAAATCCTCTGTGCTGCTGGGAGGACCCTGCTCCTTCCACTATGTAACTCTCAGCACCCTCCTCTTCTGAAATCCTCTGTGCTGCTGTGAATATTCTTGTCCTAATATCACATGTGTTACCTTCCAGCCCCAGATAGCCTTGAAATAGCAATCTTACCAAGAGTTCCTGGTTCTCACTGGATAATCGGGGGATGAGCGAAGGTGAGAGACGACAAAAATGGCGACTTATTAAACACGAGAGGGCGAAGAAAAGACATGAGGAGGCGATAATGAGGTGGAAAATCTAAATGTGTCTGGGAGAGACTTTATATGTATGTGACGCAGGTTTAGGGTGAGGGGGACGCCCCAAAATCATGTGCAGGGACCAGACCCGGAGAAACCGCGTGAAATCTGCACTTAATGAGGCATCGGAATACAGTACGCAGCTCCTGCCGTTCTCAGCGACCAGATTAAGAGCCTGGAAACCTCCCCGAAGGTTCAGACGCAGCTGTATGACAAGTGAGAAATAACTGCATCAGAACTGCGCAGTGTGGACGCGACCTAACGTCTCCACACAAAAGGATGGAAAAAAGGCAATGAAAGCAGCTGCGGGCTGCACCTAGAGCTGGGACTGACGTGGTCCTCCCGCCACCTGCCCGCAGCGCTGCCCATGAGGTGACAGGAATTAGAATATAAAGGGTCTGCATTATTACCGCCTATGGTTGTATCTGGTCTTGCAGCGCAGTCCCACTCCAACAGGGATGAGCTGCAATACCCCACGCTGCCCACAGACTAGAGTGGCGCTGTTTCAAAGTGCAAAGTTATGGGACACCCCTTTAAGTTTAGTCTCCCCCTGCGGCCTTGTTCCCACAGCGCAGACCTGAAAACCTTCATCTTCTTCCCATCCTCAGACACTGGCCCCTGGATGGTTTGGTGGACGATGGTCGCACCAGTGCCAGGCCAAAAGTATGTGACCCCCCCTTCCCAATTCACCTCTGAAGCCACGCCCATTGCTGACACCCAGCATACAGGCCTGCCTGCAATCTATCGGCAACAGAATGGGAGTTGTACTCTGGGGGAGCGGGCAGATTTACCAAGCAGGGCGACCACCCGAGAGGGAGCTGTAAAGGCGGCCATATTAGTCGTCATCCTGACAACCGTGGGTTCCCGGTCACCCCGCGGCAGCGGCCGATCCCTGCAGGACCATGAATGTCCTGGAAACGCTTCTGGTAACGGCTGCAGCGGTTATTACACAGCAGCTGGATATAATACGACCCCATGTGGTGCAGCCGACAGGAACGTCTACCTGGACCAACTCGCCCATCTCTGCACCGCCAGAGCACTGACACTGAAAGGCCATAAACCAGGGGTCAGCACTCCAGCTGCTGCAAAACTACATCTCCCAGCATTCACACTTGTCTGACTGTTCTTGGAACTCCCAGAGAAGCAAATGGACCATGCTGGGAGTTGTAGTTTCACAACAGCTGCAGAAACAACCCAGGGACACGACCACAGCCAGCACTGGTCAAAATGGCTGCCGACCCACCGACAGGGTGACCAACTGATCAGAAGTGGTTAAAAACCGATGGGGGTGATCCTTCCTTTATAAACACTGCAGTATTGCAAAGCGTTGCGAGTCACCAGCCGGGACGGAGGAGCACCCAGCGCAGCCCCCTGTGCCCACGCAGAAAGGGGCGCAGCTTCACTACGATGCCAACCAGATGCTTATGATATGAATATAGCATATTAACCCCGTGAGGCCCTGGGGGGGGGGGGTGTGATCAGTGACAAAGAGCACAGCTCGCTCCAGCGAGAATGGATCCTGCAGAACGGAACGTGACGGAGGCGATTTTCTGGATCTGACGTTCTGCTGCCTGGGCGTTCACGCCTCGTTGCCATGGAAACCTCCTGTTTTTTTTTGGCGTCCCATTATCTCCATGAAAACCCAAAGATGCACAGGAGAATGCGCCAATGTGACAGACCCGAGCATTTACAGGAACAAAATCATCAGTAGCGTCAGTCGGCAAAACCATCCGATATATGGCGGTGATTAAGGCTAGCGGGATCTTATTTATGGTGATTTCTGGGACGTGTAGTTCACGTACGCTGCTGATGAATTTACTGACAGGCGTCAGCCACGAACGTCCGGCGCCACATCTGATGCCAAAAGTATGGATGAGCGGAATCCGTTCTGTCACTGTAATATCAGGATCTGCCTTATATGACAATAATACCGCTATACTGCGGGAGCGATATAAGAGCTCATTCAGACGGACAATATTAGTGTCCGCATCACAGCTGACACCAGGACTAACGGGGCGGACTGGGAACCTGACGTGGCCCTGGAAAAAAACTAAAAGTGGCCCCATGTTATAAGTGGAGCAACAGATATAGCCAGGGCCAGCAATACAACAGTGCAGTACAATATACCGCCCCATCAGAACCAGATACCACAGTACAGCACAATATACTGCCCCAGCAGAACCAGATACCACAGTGCAGCACAATATACTGCCCCAGCAGAACCAGATACCACAGTGCAGCACAATATACTGCCCCAGCAGAACCAAACACCACAGTGCAGCACAATATACTGCCCCAGCAGAACCAGATACCACAGTGCAGCACAATATACCGCCCCAGCAGAACCAGATACCACAGTGCAGCACAATATACCGCTCCCAGAAGAACCAGATACCACAGTGCAGCACAATATACTGCCCCAGCAGAACCAGATACCACAGTGCCGCACAATATACTGCCCCAGCAGAACCAGATACCACAGTGCAGCACAATATACCGCCCCAGCAGAACCAGATACCACAGTGCAGCACAATATACCGCCCCAGCAGAACCAGATACCACAGTGCAGCACAATATACCGCCCCAGCAGAACCAGATACCACAGTGCAGCACAATATACCGCCCCAGCAGAACCAGATACCACAGTGCAGCACAATTATACCGCCCCAGCAGAACCAGATACCACAGTGCAGCACAATATACCGCCCCAGCAGAACCAGATACCACAGTGCAGCCACAATATACCGCCCCAGCAGAACCAGATACCACAGTGCCAGCACAATATACTGCCCCAGCAGAACCAGATACCACAGTGCAGTACAATATACTGCCCCAGCAGAACCAGATACCACAGTACAGTACAATATACTGCCCCAGCAGAACCAAATACCACAGTGCAGCACAATATACTGCCCCAGCAGAACCAGATACCACAGTGCAGCACAATATACCGCCCCAGCAGAACCAGATACCACAGTGCAGCACAATTAACCGCCCCCAGCAGAACCAGATACCACAGTGCAGCACAATATACCGCCCCAGCAGAACCAGATACCACAGATGCCAGCACAATATAACCACCCCAGCAGAAACCAGATACCACAGTGCAGCACAATATACTGCCCCAGCAGAACCAGATACCACAGTGCAGCACAATATACCGCCCCAGCAGAACCAGATACCATAGTGCAGCACAATATACTGCCCCAGCAGAACCAGATACCACAGTGCAGTAAATATACTGCCCCAGCAGAACCAGATACCACAGTGCAGCACAATATACTGCCCCAGCAGAACCAGATACCACAGTGCAGCACAATATACTGCCCCAGCAGAACCAGATACCACAGTGCAGCACAATATACCGCCCCCAGCAGAACCAGATACCACAGTGCAGCACAATATACCGCCCCAGCAGAACCAGATACCACAGTGCAGCACAATATACCGCCCCAGCAGAACCAGATACCACAGTGCAGCACAATATACCGCCCCAGCAGAACCAGATACCACAGTACAGTACAATATACTGCCCCAGCAGAACCAGATACCACAGTGCAGCACAATATACCGCCCCAGCAGAACCAGACACCACAGTGCAGCACAATATACTGCCCCAGCAGAACCAGATACCACAGTGCAGCACAATATACCGCCCCAGCAGAACCAGATACCCACAGTACAGCACAATATACTGCCCCAGCAGAACCAGATACCACAGTGCAGCACAATATACTGCCCCAGCAAAACCAGATACCACAGTGCAGCACAATATACTGCCCCAGCAGAACCAGATACCACAGTGCAGCACAATATACCGCCCCAGCAGAACCAGATACCACAGTGCAGCACAATATACTGCCCAGAACCAGATACCACAGTACAGCACAATATACTGCCCAGCAGAATCAGATACCACAGTGCAGCACAATATACTGCCCAGCAGAACCAGATACCACAGTGCAGCACAATATACCGCCCCAGCAGAACCAGATACCACAGTACAGTACAATATACTGCCCCAGCAGAACCAGATACCACAGTGCAGCACAATATACTGCCCAGCAGAACCAGATACCACAGTGCAGTACAATATACCGCCCCAGCAGAACCAGATACCACAGTGCAGTACAATATACTGCCCCAGCAGAACCAGATACCACAGTGCAGCACAATATACTGCCCCAGCAGTACCAGATACCATAGTGCAGCACAATATACCGCCCCATCAGAACCAGATACCACAGTGCAGCACAATATACTTCCCCCAGCAGAACCAGATACCACAGTGCAGCACAATATACTGCCCCAGCAGAACCAGATACCACAGTGCAGCACAATATACTGCCCAGCAGAACCAGATACCACAGTGCAGCACAATATACTGCCCCAGAACCAGATACCACAGTACAGCACAATATACTGCCCAGCAGAACCAGATACCACAGTGCAGTACAATATACTGCCCCAGCAGAACCAGATACCACAGTACAGCACAATATACTGCCCCAGCAGAACCAGATACCACAGTACAGCACAATATACTGCCCCAGAACCAGATACCACAGTACAGCACAATATACTGCCCCAGCAGAACCAGATACCACAGTGCAGTACAATATACTGCCCCAGCAGAACCAGATACCACAGTGCAGCACAATATACTGCCCCAGCAGAACCAGATACCACAGTACAGCACAATATACTGCCTAAACAAATTAATGCTGAGAGCATCAGGTCTTTATGTACCTGGATGGAGGCTAAGAGGAGCACATGGACGGCCCCCAGTAGGGTCTATGGCGAGTCCACCCATGAGGACTAATGATCCCCTATGATGCAGCTAGTTTTGGTTATTGGACCCATTGTCAGGCCAAGATTTAATACTAATACACTAATACTGTAATACTGTGCTCACAGTACGACTGTCTGAAATGTCTGATAACAGGGAGCAATAGATTGTATTCTCCTGTCCTACAGTCATCCTCTCCCCTGAAATGTCTGATAACAGGGAGCAATAGATTGTATTCTCCTGTCCTACAGCCATCCTCTCCCCTGAAATGTCTGATAACAGGGAGCAATAGATTGTATTCTCCTGTCCTACAGTCATCCTCTCCCCTGAAATGGCTGATAACAGGGAGCAATAGATTGTATTCTCCTGTCCTACAGTCATCCTCTCCCCTGAAATGGTCTGATAACAGGAGCAATAGATTGTATTCTCCTGTCCTAACAGTCATCTTCTCCCTGAAATGCTGATAACAGGGAGCAATAGATTGTATTCTCCTGTCCTACAGTCATCCTCTCCCCTGAAATAGCTGATAACGGGGAGCAATAGATTGTATTCTCCTGTCCTACAGTCATCCTCTTCCCTGAAATGTCTGATAACAGGGAGCAATAGATTGTATTCTCCTGTCCTACAGTCATCCTCTCCCCTGAAATGTCTGATAACAGGGAGCAATAGATTGTATTCTCCTGTCCTACAGTCATCCTCTGCCCTGAAATGTCTGATAACAGGGAGCAATAGACTGTATTCTCCTGTCCTACAGTCATCTTCTCCTCTGAAATGTCTGATAACAGGGAGCAATAGATTGTATTCTCCTGTCCTACATTCATCCTCTCCCCTGAAATGTCTGATAACAGGGAGCAATAGATTGTATTCTCCTGTCCTACAGTCATCCTCTCCCCTGGAATGGCTGATAACAGAGAGCAATAGATTATATTCTCCTGTCCTACAGTCATCCTCTGCCCTGAAATGTCTGATAACAGGGAGCAATAGATTGTATTCTCCTGTCCTACAGTCTTCCTTCTATAGCACATGACACAGTCTGTCAGGCTTTACAGAAAATGGTCCTAATTGGCTTTTTAGTAAAGAGTACTGCCAGCTGGACGACTATCATGGTGGTGGCAGTACGCGGCCCCCTGCGGGGTCATGCAGGAAGTAGTCACTTAGGGCCCCATCAATGCAGGCCTCAGCTGAGTTGTATTTTCCGTCCTGACCTCACAGGCTGCCCACAAACAGCACAGATCCTGAGGAGCAGATTCTCAGTGGGTGAAGGGAATTGCTCAGGGTTTGAGAGATCCCAGGGGCCGATGCAGTCATCATGATAGTAAGTAGTCATTGGCTCCATATAGCTGGTACCTGTGACAACACTGAGGCATGAGGCACAATGCGGCTCGCTGAGCACTGCTGTCAGCGGTTCCTTTCCCACATTGTCTCCAGTACACAGAATAAGAGCAGCGTGTGTACAAGGCGTCCATAGATATTATCAGGCGTGGAATATACAGGAAATCTCCTCTCCACATCCAGACTGCAGGCCTCACACAGGAGACATGAGGGTCCTCTGGGGGGGAAGAGATTTCCTCCTTAATGTGTGAAATGCCAATTTGCAGCCAGAAATCTACAGCAAGTGACATGACGATCAGGACAAGATCCAAACCTTCCACACAAAATATCTCAATTATTAGATGATAGATAGATACTACTACCCTCATCATCCTGAAAAAATTGCAGACCACATTGGAGACTCTACATCATAGGAATTGGCTTCAATGAGACAGTTTTGGGGGCTGTACATTGGGGCCCCTGTCATTATAATCAGGTTATTACACACCACCTCTGTTACCTGTCAGTGACTAGCCCGCCTCCTGCACACACCCAGGTCTGTAGCCCATGACTACTGCACAGAAGCCTCAGCTCCCCTGTAAACAGAGCCCATCCCCTCAATACAGCACATCCCCACATTATACACCCCAAATCTGACCCCATGACCAGCACCCCAGGGTGCACTTACAGTAAGTCTTTCTGGTCAGCTCCTCCACCACCTCCGGCTTCAGTTTGCTGTTGGATTTGCCCATTGTCTCGGAGCCTGATGATTAATTCATGAATCGCAGCCTCCAGATGTCCCCGGGCAGACGAGGCGCTTCCTTCAGCCTCCCCGAAGTCGCAGCGTCTGTGTGTGTGTATGGGAGTGTGTTGCTGGGTGGGAGATGTGGCTCCTGCAGCTCAGGTTTCCGCCTCTCCTCGGTGCCGACAATGGTGGAGGCCCCTGAGCTGCCTGCACCCTGCGGCCTCTGCAGCCTCTCTGCTGCCTGCCCACTGGCCTCTACTCTCTGTAATCTCTCTGCTTGCTGCACACTTTGGCCTCTCTGCTTGCTGCTTCTTCTCTGCTTACTTCACACTGTGGCCTCTCCTTTCTGCACCCCTCTGCTTGCTGCACACTGTGGCCTCTCCTTTGTGCAGCCCCTCTGCTTGCTGCACACTGTGGCCTCTCCTTTCTGCACCCCTCTGCTTGCTGCACACTGTGGCCTCTCCTTTCTGCAGCCCCTCTGCTTGCTGCTCCTTCTCTGCTTGCCGTGCAGGCAGTGTCCGTGCTGCTTGTGTGGTTGTCCCTGGTTACTGGACTCTGTTACACATGCTCTGTCCCTGCAGTCTCCTCCTATGTCTCTCATTCACTGGCTGCAGCTCTCTGCTCCCCCCTCCTGTATGTCCCTACCCTCTTCCTGACACCCTCCTTCCTCCTGACACCCTTTGCAGATAACGCCTCTCTGTTCTCTCACAATCACTTCTCTTTCATGTCCTCATCCCCAGTTATCTGCTAAGTCTCTCCATTAACCTCGGCAGCAGCTCATTACCAGCCCTGTCAGGGGGGGCGCAGCTATTGTCCCTCTGTGTGCAGCCATCAGGAGTGGTGACAGCCAGGGCACTGACCTCAGGGGGCCGAGGGTGTACCTCCATCTCCTGCAGGACAGACACATCACAAGACCGGAAATCACTTCAGCTGAAAGTGAATTGTTACAATTGTAACTAGAAAACGCAACAATGTATCAGCAACTGTAAATAATAAACACATGACAAATCTGATGTCTCAGTAAAAAAAGGGGAGAGGATGACTGTAGGACAGGAGAATACAATCTATTGCTCCCTGTTATCAGACATTTCAGGGGAGAGGATGACTGTAGGACAGGAGAATACAGTCTATTGCTCCCTGTTATCAGACATTTCAGGGGAGAGGATGACTGTAGGACAGGAGAATACAGTCTATTGCTCTCTGTTATCAGCCATTTCAGGGGAGAGGATGACTGTAGGACAGGAGAATACAATCTATTGCTCCCTGTTATCAGACATTTCAGGGGAGAGGATGACTGTAGGACAGGAGAATACAATCTATTGCTCCCTGTTATCAGACATTTCAGGGGAGAGGATGTCTGTAGGACAGGAGAATACAATCTATTGCTCCCTGTTATCAGACATTTCAGGGGAGAGGATGACTGTAGGACAGGAGAATACAATCTATTGCTCACTGTTATCAGACATTTCAGGGGAGAGGATGAACTGTAGGACAGGAGAATACAATCTAATTGCTCTCTGTTATCAGCCATTTCAGGATGAGAGAGGATGACTGTAGGACAGGAGAATACAGTCTATTGCTCTCTGTTATCAGCCATTTCAGGGGAGAGGATGACTGTAGGACAGGAGAATACAATCTATTGCTCCCTGTTATCAAACATTTCAGGGGAGAGGATGACTGTAGGACAGGAGAATACAATCTATTGCTCCCTGTTATCAGACATTTCAGGGGAGAGGATGTCTGTAGGACAGGAGAATTACAATCTATTGCTCCCTGTTATCAGACATTTCAGGGGAGAGGATGACTGTAGGACAGGAGAATACAATCTATTGCTCACTGTTATCAGACATTTCAGGGGAGAGGATGACTGTAGGACAGGAGAATACAATCTATTGCTCTCTGTTATCAGCCATTTCAGGGGAGAGGATGACTGTAGGACAGGAGAATACAATCTATTGCTCTCTGTTATCAGCCATTTCAGGGGAGAGGATGACTGTAGGACAGGAGAATACAATCTAATTGCTCCCTGTTATCAGACATTTCAGGGGAGAGGATGACTGTAGGACAGGAGAATACAATCTATTGCTCCCTGTTATCAGCCATTTCAGGGGAGAGGATGACTGTAGGACAGGAGAATACAATCTATTGCTCCCTGTTATCAGCCATTTCAGGGGAGAGGATGACTGTAAGGACAGGAGAATACAATCTATTGCTCCCTGTTATCAGCCATTTCAGGGGAGAGGATGACTGTAGGACAGGAGAATACAATCTATTGCTCCCTGTTATCAGACATTTCAGGGAGAGGATGAATGTAGGACAGGAGAATACAATCTATTGCTTCCCTGTTATCAGCTTTTTCAGGGAGAGGATGACTGTAAGACAGGAGAATACAGTCTATTGCTCCCTGTTATCAGACATTTCAGGGGAGAGGATGACTGTAGGACAGGAGAATACAATCTATTGCTCCCTGTTATCAGCCATTTCAGGGGAGAGGATGACTGTAGGACAGGAGAATACAATCTATTGCTCCCTGTTATCAGCCATTTCAGGGGAGAGGATGACTGTAGGACAGGAGAATACAATCTATTGCTCCCTGTTATCAGCCATTTCAGGGGAGAGGATGACTGTAGGACAGGAGAATACAATCTATTGCTCCCTGTTATCAGCCATTTCAGGGGAGAGGATGACTGTAGGACAGGAGAATACAATCTATTGCTCCCTGTTATCAGACATTTCAGGGGAGAGGATGTCTGTAGGACAGGAGAAATACAATCTATTGGCTCCCTGTTATCAGACATTTCAGGGGAGAGGATGACTGTAGGACAGGAGAATACAATCTATTGCTCACTGTTTATCAGACATTTCAGGGAGAGGATGACTGTAGGACAGGAGAATACAATCTATTGCTCCCTGTTATCAGCTATTTCAGGGGAGAGGATGACTGTAAGACAGGAGAATACAGTCTATTGCTCCCTGTTATCAGCCATTTCAGGGGAGAGGATGACTGTAGGACAGGAGAATACAATCTATTGCTCCCTGTTATCAGCCATTTCAGGGGAGAGGATGTCTGTAGGACAGGAGAATACAATCTATTGCTCCCTGTTATCAGCCATTTCAGGGGAGAGTATGACTGTAGGACAGGAGAATACAATCTATTGCTCCCTGTTATCAGACATTTCAGGGGAGAGGATGACTGTAGGACAGGAGAATACAATCTATTGCTCCCTGTTATCAGACATTTCAGAGGAGAGGATGACTGTAGGACAGGAGAATACAATCTATTGATCCCTGTTATCAGCCATTTCAGGGGAGAGGATGACTGTAAGACAGGAGAATACAGTCTATTGCTCCCTGTTATCAGCCATTTCAGGGGAGAGGATGACTGTAGGACAGGAGAATACAATCTATTGCTCCCTGTTATCAGCCATTTCAGGGGAGAGGATGTCTGTAGGACAGGAGAATACAATCTATTGCTCCCTGTTATCAGCCATTCAGGGAGAGTATGACTGTAGGACAGGAGAATACAATCTATTGCTCCCTGTTATCAGCCATTTCAGGGGAGAGGGATGACTGTAGGACAGGAGAATACAATCTATTGCTCTCTGTTATCAGACATTTCAGATGAGAGGATGACTGTAGGACAGGAGAATACAATCTATTGCCCCCTGTTATCAGACATTTCAGGGGAGAGGATGACTGTAGGACAGGAGAATACAATCTATTGCTCCCTGTTATCAAGACATTTCAGAGGAGAGGATGACTGTAGGACAGAGAGAATACAATCTATTGCTCTCTGTTATCAGCCATTTCAGGGGAGAGGATGACTGTAGGACAGGAGAATACAATCTATTGCTCCCTGTTATCAGCCATTTCAGGGAGAGGATGACTGTAGGACAGGAGAATACAATCTATTGCTCCCTGTTATCAGCCATTTCAGGGGAGAGGATGTCTGTAGGACAGGAGAATACAATCTATTGCTCCCTGTTATCAGCCATTTCAGGGGAGAGGATGACTGTAGGACAGGAGAATACAATCTATTGCTCCCTGTTATCAGCCATTTCAGGGGAGAGGATGACTGTAGGACAGGAGAATACAGCTATACACTACCCTTCAATAAAAATCATGTATCATTGACTGGGCCCAGTATGGGGGCCCCGTTGCAGACCGGGTTCTGTCCCTCTGTGGGTGGCCACCATGTGAAGGTCTGTTGCTCTCACCAGTTGAATGTTTTGCACGGATTAGTAAGTGCTGTGCAGTGTGATTTGGGCAGAAGGTCGCCACCATTAAATGATATGCTGGCAGATATATAATTTCTGTAATTATGACTCCGCGTACCGTTTCCATGGGGACTTTTTGAGGACTTCTAGATCCAAGTAACGACATGATTCTGTAGGTTTTCTAACAGGACATTTATGTTCCAGTCTGGTCGGAGGATATCAGGATATATATAAGGAATGGCGATCTGATGACATCATCGTATATGATGTCTTCATCATCTCTTTTCTGACTTATGCTTCTGGGAGGGTCTACAATCCCTGAGTCATTAAGACCCTGATAAAATTGCTGCCACTTTAGCGGTCTTCAGCCTTTGGCTCTCCAGCTTTTTGGAAACTACAACTCCCAACTTGCCTTATCAGCCTGAGAGTGAAACCCCTGACGTAAATAAACCACAGGTCCAGAAAATGCCTTCTCACATACTGTATGGGACATGCTGAGCACAGGGTGTGGCTCTAGATGATTGTAGGGCCCCCGCCAGCACAACCTGGACATCACACAACCCCTTTAAGAGGAGAAGCCCCTTTAATAAAGAGCACAGTAACAGACATGCTGCCAAATCCTCATATGAGAGTGTCACCGCTCAGTAACAGCATCCGGGAGTCCTATAGCCTCAGGATTCACCTTCTTATAAATCATCAAAATGATCAGAATTCTGAAATTATATTTATTCATACCAAATGAAGACATTAACACAATGCAGAAAAGAGAGCAAGGGGTTAACAATATCCCCTGATAATCAGGGCTGTATTATAGTAGTTATATTCTTGTACATAGGAGGCAGTATTATAGTAGTTATATTCTGTACATAGGAGCAGTATTATAGTAGTTATATTCTTGTACATAGGAGCAGTATTATAGTAGTTATATTCTTGTACATAGGAGCAGTATTATAGTAGTTATATTCTTGTACATAGGAGGCAGTATTATAGTAGTTATATTCTTGTACATAGGAGCAGTATTATAGTAGTTATATTCTTGTACATATAGTAGTTATAGTATATATTCTTGTACATAGGAGCAGTATTATAGTAGTTATATTCTTGTACATAGGAGGCAGTATTATAGTAGTTATATTCTTGTACATAGGAGCAGTATTATAGTAGTTATATTCTTGTACATAGGAGCAGTAAAGTATTTAGTAGTTATATCTTACAGGAGCAGTATTATAGTAGTTTATATTCTTGTACATAGGCAGTATTATAGTATTATATTCTTGTACATAGGAGGCAGTATTATAGTAGTTATATTCTTGTACAAGGAGCAGTATTATAGTAGTTATATTCTTGTACATAGGAGCAGTATATAGTAGTTATATTCTTGTAGGAGCAGTAATTATAGTAGTTATATTCTTATACTTAGGGCAGTGATTATAGTAGTTATATTCTTGTACATAGGAGCAGTATTATAGTAGTTATATTCTTGTAACATAGGAGCAGTATTATAGTAGTTATATCTTGTACATAGGAGCAGTATTATTAGTACATAGGAGGCAGTATTATAGTTATATTCTTGTACATAGAGCAGTATTATAGTATTCTTGTATTTATTATTAGTAGTTATATTTTGTACATGGCAGTATTATAGTAGTTATATTTCTTGTACATAGGAGGCAGTATTATAGTAGTTATATTCTTGTACATAGGAGGCAGTATTATAGTAGTTATATTCTTGTACATAGGAGGCAGTATTATATAATTATTATAGTAGTTATATTCTTGTACATAGGAGCAGTATTATAGTAGTTATATTCTTGTACTAGGAGCAGTATTATAAGTAGTTATATTCTTGTACATAGGAGGCAGTATTATAGAGTTTATATTCTTGTACATAGGAGCAGTATTATAAGTAGTTATATTCTTGTACACAGGGGCAGTATATAGTAGTTATATTCTTATACTTAGGAGCAGTATTATAGTAGTTATATTCCTATACTTAGGAGCAGTATTATAGCAGTTATATTCTTGTACATAGGAGCAGTATTATAGTAGTTATATTCTTGTACATAGGAGGCAGTATTATAGTAGTTATATTCTTGTACATAGGAGGCAGTATTATAGTAGTTATATTCTTGTACATAGGAGCAGTATTATAGTAGTTATATTCTTGTACATAGGGAGCAGTATTATAGTAGTTATATTCTTGTACATAGGAGCAGTATTATAGTAGTTTTTATATTCTTTGTACATAGGAGCAGTATTATAGTAGTTATATTCTTTACATAGGAGCAGTATTATAGTAGTTATATTTCTTGTACATAGGAGGCAGTATTATAGTAGTTATATTCTTGTACATAGGAGGCAGTATTATAGTAGTTATATTCTTGTACATAGGAGCAGTATATTATAGTAGTTATATTCTGTATACTTAGGAGCAGTATTATAGTAGTTATATTCTTATACTTAGGAGCAGTATTATAGTAGTTTATTATCTTTACATAGGAGCAGTATTATAGTAGTTATATTCTTGTACATAGGAGCAGTAGTATTATAGTAGTTATATTCTTGCTATACATAGGAGCAGTATTATAGTAGTTATATTCTTGTACATAGGAGCAGTATTATAGTAGTTATATTCTTGTACATAGGAGGCAGTATTATAGTAGTATATTCTTGTACATAGGAGCAGTATTATAGTAGTTAATATTCTTGTACATAGGAGGCAGTATTATAGTAGTTTATATTCTTGTACATAGGAGGCAGTATTATAGTAGTTATATTCTTGTACATAGGAGCAGTATTATAGTAGTTAGTATATTCTTGTACATAGGAGCAGTATTATAGTAGTTATATTCTTTAGTACATAGGAGCGTATAGTATTATATAGTTATATTCTTGTACATAGGACAGTAGTAGGAGGGCAGTATTATAGTAGTTATATTCTTGTACATAGGAGCAGGTATTATAGTAGTTATATTCTTATACTTAGGAGCAGTATTATAGTAGTTATATTCTTGTATAGGAGCAGTATTATAGTAGTTATATTCTTGTACATAGGAGGCAGTATTATAGTAGTTATATTTCTTGTACATAGGAGGCAGTATTATAGTAGTTATATCTTGTACATAGGAGGCAGTATTATAGTAGTTATATTCTTGTACATAGAGGCAGTATTATAGTAGTTATATTCTTGTACATAGGAGGCAGTATTATAGTAGTTATATTCTTGTACATAGGAGCAGTATAGTAGTATATTCTTGTACACAGGAGGCATAAGTAGTTATATTCTTGTACATAGGAGCAGTATTATAGTAGTTATATCTTTTACATAGTGAGGCAGTTTATAGTAGTATATTCTTGTACATTAGGAGGCAGTATTATAGTACATAGTTTATATTTCTTGTACATAGGAGCATAGTATTATAGTAGTTATATTCTTGTACATAGGAGGCAGTATTATAGTAGTTATATATCTTGTACATAGAGCATATAAGTAGTTATATTTTTACATAGGAGCAGTATTATAGTAGTTATATTCTTGTACAGGAGGCAGTATTATAGTAGTTATATTCTTGTACATAGGAGCAGTATTATAGTAGTTATATTCTTGTACATAGGAGCAGTATATATAGTATTTATATTCATTTGTACATAGGAAGGGCAGTATTATAGTAGTTATATTCTTGTACATAGGAGCAGTATTATAGTAGTTATATTCTTGTACACAGGAGCAGTATTATAGTAGTTTATATTCTTTACATAGGAGGCAGTATTATAGTAGTTATATTCTTGTACATAGGAGCAGTATTATAGTAGTTATATTCTTGACATAGGAGCAGTAATAGTATATTTTTACATAGGCAGTATTAATAGTAGTTATTTTCTTGTACATAGGAGGCAGTATTATAGTTAGTTATATTCTTGTACATAGGAGCAGTATTATAGTAGTTATATTCTTGTATATAGGAGCAGTATTATAGTAGTTATATTCTTGTACATAGGAGCAGTATTATAGTAGTTATATTCTTAGGTACACATAGGGCAGTATTATATTCTTGTACATAGTATTATTATATTCTTGTACATAGGAGGAGCAGTATTATAGTAGTTATATTCTTGTACATAGGAGGCAGTATTATAGTAGTTATATTATTATTACATAGGAGCAGTATTATAGTAGTTATATTCTTGTACATAGGAGGCAGTATTATAGTTAGTTATATTCTATGTACATAGAGCAGTATATAGTAGTTATATTCTTGTACATAGAGGCAGTATTATAGTAGTTATATTCTTGTACATAGAGCAGTAGTAGCAGTAGTTATATCTTGTACATAGGAGCAGTATTATAAGTTAGTTATATTCTTGTACATAGGAGCAGTATTATAGTAGTTATATTCTTGTACATAGGAGCAGTATTATAGTAGTTATATTCTTGTACATAGGAGCAGTATTATAGTAGTTATTCTGTACATAGGAGCAGTATTATAGTAGTTATATTATTATATATTCTTAGAGCAGTATTATAGTAAGTTTATATTTTATAGGAGCAGTATTATAGTAGTTATATTCTTGTACATAGGAGCAGTATTATAGTAGTTATATTCTTGTACATAGGAGCAGTGTTATATAGTAGTTATATTCTTGTACATAGGAGGCAGTATTATAGTAGTTATATTTCTTGTACATAGGAGGCAGTATTATAGTAGTTATATTCTTGTACATAGGAGCAGTAATAGTAGTTATATTCTGTACATAGGAGGCAGTATTATAGTAGTTATATTCTTGTACATATAGGAGCAGTATTATAGTAGTTATATTCTTGTACATAGGAGAGTATTATAGTAGTTTATATTCTTGTACATAGGAGCAGTATTATAGTAGTTATATACCTGTACATAGGAGCAGTATTATAGTAGTTATATTCTTGTACATAGGAGCAGTGTTATAGTAGTTATATTCTTGTACATAGGAGCAGTATTATAGTAGTTATATTATTGTACATAGGAGCAGTGTTATAGTAGTTATATTATTGTACATAGGAGGCAGTATTATAGTAAGTTATATTCTTGTACATAGGAGCAGTATTATAGTAGTTATATTCTTGTACATAGGAGGCAGTATTATAGTAGTTATATTCTTATACGTAGGAGCAGTATTATAGTAGTTATATTCTTGTACATAGGAGGCAGTATTATAGTAGTTATATTCTTGTACATAGGAGCAGTATTATAGTAGTTATATTCTTGTACATAGGAGGCAGTATTATAGTAATTATACTGTTTTCCATGGGTGCAGTAATATTGTACTAATAATAGCATGTTTTATGTATATGGACTGTATTTGTTCTTTGAATATACCCTGGCTTGTCAAGTTTGCTATAATGGACACCAGAGACCCCCAAAGTCTCTGGTCTACCCCCTATATTTATACCTCTTATACACTTGTCACAGGAAAGTTTAGTATAAGTTTATGTCAAGAAAAACTCTCTTTTTTCAGCAAATATTAGTGTTATCGTAGTCCGGAGTCACTCAGATGTTTATGTCGCCTGGTTTTACGAATAAAGATAACAACTTTTTCCGTGTTGTGCTGCGCACTGTGGGTGGTCACAGCACACGGTATATAAACTGGTGCTTATACATAAGGGCTTGTTGATACGGTAAGGGAAGTAGATCACATTTTTGTCATAATACAGCGTTTTGTTTTCTGCGCCCCGCTGACACGGCCGAGCGCAGCGCCGGAAAGTGATTTGGGAATTGCAGGTAGTAGATTGACACGTACAGCCGCTGCCAGCTCATGCCGTGAGGATGATACAGGGTAATAGGCATCCAGCTACACGCTGTTCCGGCTCACACGTTATGAACCGTGACCCCCACACTCAGACACTCAGCACGGCCGGATTTGTACATCTCTATACCGATATACCGAACACCATCAAGGGTTAATAATCAGTAAGTGAAGTGCAATTTCAGCATGCTCAATCCTCTGTTCCCTGGAGGGGTAGAGGGGATTCCTTGAGATGCATATTTATTTAGGGGATCATGTCTAGATGTGAGATCCTGCCAGCTTTCACCTTTCATGGACATTACATTGCCTCCAGATTTTTCCACAATTGCTTCCAACATGTCATGTCAATGGTCGACCCAACAAGAAGCGCATGTGAACCGAACAAATGGCGCTCAGAGGAGCAATAACAAGTCAGAGGCTTCCAGGACCAAAACTGCGGGATACTGAGGAATTGGGAGCTGGGGATAAACCTGGAAGCAGGAGGCCGATGAAGCACCAAATGACACTGCCTTAGTTCATGGTGGGCTCTATGATGGTACCGGCCCCCAAAGGATGCAGTTCTTGGTCCATACTTGGTCCATCCACTCCTCCAAGGTGTTGGAGGCACCAGTAGTGGCACAGCTCAATGCCCGCTGGCTGCAGTTAAAGCCCAACGATAACCAACATGCTCTATGGCTAAAGCTCCACTTGCCAAGATGGCGACCAGAGCCCAGTTATTTCACATACATCCACACACGAATAAAGTGGCGACTTTCTGAGAATACGTTGCTGCTGCTATTTTAAGGCTGACTCCAGACTCTCGTGGGTCTCGGTGCGTCGAGCCTCAGTCTCTACATTATGCTGATAAACATTCTGGAGCTGACTGAGGCATGAGCTCATTCATCTCTGTCCGGACCCCCGAGGGGGCCCTAACATCTGTCTCTGCTCCTGTACTGCGTGAGCGACTACATCGTATAGAGGCACAGAAGGTGGAGGTCCACGTGTGTCACGGCCGTTAGCGCAGACGTCTGTGTACAGCCACGACATGAAGGGGATTGATGATCTGGTGACAGTGGCGTTGCGATATATCAGGCGGCAAGTGAACGGCGGTTCATCTGGAAAAAAGAAAAATGAGGATCTGAGGGACTCTGACAAGGACGGGGTCAGATCATCTCCAGAGCCGCTGGTCCTGTGGGGTGGTCCCAGTATGTAGTGGTTGGTACCTACCAAAGGAGTAAAGCCATTGAACCCAGGACAGGGGTGGGTTGGGATCTGAAGGCGAGTCTGTCTGGTCCGACCCAACAGAACAGTTACTGTAGAGAAAACTGCTGACAACATTACTGCTGGCGATGATTGAAAGGTGTCAGGACACATAGGACATCGCTATGTACCTACAGAGTGCTCAGGGCACCCATGTGACCTCTGTCCACTGCCGAAAGTGACTACCGTGGGCAGTGGCGTAACTACAACTAACTGGGCCCCACAGCAAATTTCTGAATGGGGCCCCCCCAGAAACTTCCTCGCAACCCCAAACTCACATGCAACCCTCACTCTTGTGGCTAGTCAAGACTGAGCTCTCCCAGACAAGGCCTGACAGCCGCTCCATCCGCTTTCTATAGTGTCACTGTATATAATGTCATTGTATAATACTGTTGAGGGGGGCCTGACAATAAAATCTTTTAGTCTCCCTCCTGAAGGGGCCCCTTGTGGGTCTGGGCCCCAAAGCAGCAGCTTCCCCTGCTTCCCCTATTGCTACGCCCCTGACCGTGGGCACTTAAAGGGGTTGTCTAAATTCAGAACTGAACCTGGACATATCCCCATTTTCAGCCAGGCAGCCCCTCTGATATGAGCATCATTTCATTCAGGCCGTATCGTGCAGGGCAAAGGCTTTTTTGTTTATATTTTTTACCCTGCTAGGCAGAGGCTTCCTCCTAGCAGTGTTCCTCGTGATGTCACCAGCACTAATGGGCAGTCTATAGCCATTTCACAGACTAGGGCAGAGCTAAAGCTCTCCCAATAGTGCCAGTGGGGTCACCGGGCTCACTGCTAGGCTGAAGCCTCCACCGGATCTCTAGAAAAAGCCCTTTCTCTGCGCAAAGGAGACAAAGGAGAGCTTCAGAGCGTGAAGTGCTCCGATGCTCATATCAGGGAGGCTGAGTATGGGAAGAAGGGGATATCTCTGGGTTCAGAGCTGATTTAAAGGCTATGTACGCTCTTAGGGGCAATTTATTTTATGATTGCACTTTACTAATTTACTCATTTTGGGCTAAAAGTCATTTTTTCAATTGGTCTTAATTAAAAAATATTGAGCCATTCTGTCAAGGGTTAACTGTTTTTCTAGCTGTGTGACTGATACTTTCACTTTGTGCTGGTCATCTAATAACCCTGATCTCTAAACTACTAAAAGGTCATAAACAGTAAGATAAAAATTAAGCTTTGATGAGCGTTTAGAAGGTCAGAGAGATAAGGAGTCCGTCAGTTGAGCTGCCTGACAAAACAGAGTGAAAATTCAGATCCTGCTACTAGATAAACTGAAGGCTGCACAAAGACAGGGGTTCAACATTTTTAATAAAGACCAAATGAAAAAATGATTTTTAGCTTAAAATGAGTACAATGCAATAGTAATAATAATAAATGCCCTCAAAGGTGTACGTAGCATCAGAGCTGGAGGAATGGAGCCTAGTCTGAGTGTGCGTCACTTACCTGGAGAAGATATGGCACCAGGTGCACTATGGGGAGAAGACGGCCTGGTCTGATGAATCATATTACATCACGTGGACGGCCGGTGTGTGTGTGTCACTTACCTGGAGAAGAGATGGCACCAGGTGCACTATGGGAAGAAGACGGCCGGGTCTGATGAATCAAATTACATCACATGGACGGCCGGGTGTGTGTGTGTCACTTACCTGGAGAAGAGATGGCACCAGGTGCACTATGGGAAGAATATGGCCGGGTCTGATGAATCATATTACATCACGTGGACGGCCGGTGTGTGTGTGTCACTTACCTGGAGAAGATATGGCACCAGATGCACTATGGGGAGAAGGTTGTCTGGTCTGATGAATCATATTACATCACGTGGACGGCCGGTGTGTGTGTGTCACTTACCTGGAGAAGATATGGCACCAGATGCACTATGGGGAGAAGGTTGTCTGGTCTGATGAATCATATTACATCACGTGGACGGGCCGGTGTGTGTGTGTCACTTACCTGGAGAAGATATGGCACCAGATGCACTATGGGAGAAGGTTGTCTGGTCTGATGAATCAAATTACATCTCATGGACGGCCGGGTGTGTGCGTCACTTACCTGGAGAAGAGATGGCACTAGGTGCACTATGGGAAGAAGGTTGTCTGGTCTGATGAATCATATTACATCACGTGGACGGCCGGGTGTGTGTGTCACTTACCTGGAGAAGAGATGGCACCAGGTGCACTATGGGAAGAAGACGGCCAGGTCTGATGAATCATATTACATCACATGGACGGCCGGGTGTGTGTGTCACTTACCTGGAGAAGAAATGGCACCTGGTGTGCTATGGCACTATGGTCTGAGGAATCAGGTTACATCATGTGGACGACCAGGTGTGTACAGGAGAATCTGTCACCCTGAACATGCAGTTTGATCTGACAGCAGCAGTTATACAGCAGTTGTCACTTCCCTTCCCCCGCTCCACTTGGCAGTTCATGCATTACTCAACAGGGGGAGACAATGAGCAGGAACAAAGGGAATTAAAACCAATCAGAGTATGAGAAAGGGAAGTCCTATGTAAATGAGGAGTGATCCCTACAACTGGAGATCTGCGGTTAAACTTGCACTTCCCATGATGCACTCGGCTGTTTTCTGGCGGCCTGTCATCTTTAAGGAGGCATCAGTACTGACTGCGGCATTGTACAGCGCAGCAGGCCATAGGTGACGGCAGGGAGCAGTCTGATGGACGCTGGTGTGAGGAGGGGGGGGGACTGTAAACTGACAGCATTTAATACACAAGTGGTGAATTAGTGGCCTCCGCAGGCCCCGGATCAATACGCTGAGCAGCGGACGAAATCTCCTGCCGACCGCGGCTCTGAGGACGTCATTAGCGGAGCACATGGCTTTATGTTACATGCTTATTATAATAGTGCAGACGGGTCTAAGGCATGTGACAAAGTCTGCTGAGACTCACTCCTACAGTACACATCAATCAATCTGAGCAGAGCTGCAGTGTAAAACATGGGGGATGGACAACGCAGCAGTCTGTGGCTCCGATGAAGTGAATTCAGGGTATATTCAACTGCTGCAGAAATTTCAGTGACCGAAGACCAGTTCCAATCAACTGGATGAGGCTGACTTGGAAGGAAGAGCATGGAATTCTGGAAACAAATCTGCAGCATGTGAATACGTGCTTAGACTACCCGTCCACTGCACAGTGCAGCTAAGGCCTCATGCACATGTGTCCGATGCATTTTTTTTGTGTGGATTGCCCATAGGATCATTATACAATGGACAGCAGACGAATGTCACCCGCCGGGGGTCTGCGCGGCGGTCTCTGGTCACCTATAGCAGCGGTCACATCCTGTTATCTGTGAAGATTGGAGCGTGGTGTTTGCTGGAGCGGGACTGCACTGTGGGTGAGAACAGTATGGGGGAGCGCTGTGTGCTGGCTGCACCCCAACAGCTGATTAACACGAAGCAGCACAAGAACAACACGAGGCGTCGCCATCTGACGAGATCTGAGATGAGGAAGTGCGGCGTCCAGAGGATGAGCGCCCTGTGGACGAGTGACAGAGGGTCAATGGTTGGAGAACTGCAGGGCTCAGCATGTCTTACATTAAATAACTCCAGTCACTACCAAAATCATATGGAAGCTGCGGAAACGATGGAGACATTATGTTTTCTTCTGATTGTCGCTCCCATCATGTCTCAGGATGGAGAAGAGATTTCATGTTTTCCGTATCCTAGGGGGAGCTTTATCATGTGCTCAACAGCGCCCCCTACTGAGCAATATGACATCAGTGGTTATATAGATCAGAAGATAGATGTCAGTCTGCAGCCAGAAAGCCAGAGATCTACAGTAAGTGACATGACTGACCATAGGACAGACCCGTCGGTGCACTGTCCAGTAGCGGCACTCTCGGCCTCCCCTCTGGCTGTAGCGGTGATGGAGGATGTCCTTCCAGTTCACTGGAAATCTTTATTCACTTTGATCTGCGCAGACCTGAAGTAATTAGCCAAAAGCCATTAGTGACCTCAGGTTTTGTACAGGATTAGGAAAACATGGCGTCTTTCTTCCAAAACGTCAGTGCCACCCATGGGTGCTGTCCGGTATTGCTGCTCCCAGTTACTGGAGCCCAGCAGCAGTTCCATACACAACCTATGGATTGTGGTGGCGCTGTTTTTGGAAGAAAGAGTAGCAGAAGATTAAGTAGTTTAAGTAGATGAGATTTTGAGGGTCTCCTTTAAATCTGTGGGGTCCTGACAGCCCCCCCAAACCTTGAATTAATAATAGTGGAAGGCGCGTAGGTGTTACATCCATGGCGTGATTTCAGTCCAGAGTCTGTGGGATTCTTCTCTCTATCTGCTCTCTATCAGGGACGAGGACGGAGAAGAGAGGGGGAGGGGCCGGAGGAGCTGACCCGCTGCAGATCAGGCCATATTAACCCACAGTCAGGGGCGGTGGGACAGAGCAATAATTGCCAGGCAGGCAGGTGACAGATATGACATGTGGCGTTTGGTTATTGGGGGGGCCCTGTTCATCATCAGGCAGCACTGTTTGCTCTGACAGCCGCACCGCGTTCCGCCATCACAACCCATGAGACAAGCTTGTTATATATTTCTATGATAAGACTCAACAGAGATGAGCAAAATGTGACAGAGGAACTGCTGAAATAAATGGGATGACAATCCAGAGAAACACATGAGAGAGAGCGGGCGGGGAGAGAGGGGCCAAGAGGAGAGAGAGGGAGGGAGGGCGGAGGAGAGAGAGTGAGAGGAAAGAAAGTGAGAGAGTAAGAGGGAAAGACAGTGAGAGAGCGGACCAGAGGAGAGAGAGTGAGGGAGGGTAAAGGAGAGAGAGAGTGGAGGGGAGAGGGGCCGAAAGGAGAGAGAGAAGGTGGAGGAGAGTGTCAGAGGAAAGAGAGTGAGAGGGGACGAGAGGAGAGAGAGTGAGAAGGTGGAGGGAGAGTGTCAGAGGAAAGAGAGTGAGAGGGGACGAGAGGAGAGAGAGTGAGAAGGTGGAGGGAGAGTGTCAGAGGAAAGAGAGTGAGAGGGGACGAGAGGAGAGAGAATGAGGAGAAGGTGGAGGAGAGAGTCAGAGGAAAGAGAGTGAGGGGGGATGAGAGGAGAGAGAGTGAGAGAAGGTGGAGCAGAGAGTCAGAGGAAAGAGAGTGAGGGGGGACGAGAGGAGAGAGAGTGAGGGAGAAAAGAGAGTGAGAAAGGGGACGAGAGGAGAGAGTGAGAGAAGGTGGAGCAGAGGAGTCAGAGGAAAGAGAGTGAGGGGGATGAGAGGAGAGAGAGTGAGAGAAGGTGGAGCAGAGAGTCAGAGGAAAGAGAGTGAGGGGGGAAAGAGAGTGAGAAAGGGGATGAGAGGAGAGAGCATGAGGGAGTAAAGAGAGTGAGAGGGTGGAGGAGAAAGTGAGAGAAGGTAGAGGAGAGAGAGGAAAGACAGTGAGAGAGCGGATCGCAGGAGAGAGTGAGGGAGAGTGGAGGGGAGGAGAGAGAGTGAGAAGACAGAGAGGGAGAGCAGGTGGGGGAGAGAGAGGCCAAGAGGGGGGTGAGTGAGAGAGGGTGGGGAAGAGAGGGACTGAGAGGAGAGAGAGTGAGGGAAGGTGGAGGAGAGAGGGGCCAAGAGGAAAGGGAGGGTGGGGTAGAGAGAGTGATGGTGGGTGCAGGAGAGAGGGGCCAAGAGGAAAGAGACTGAGGGAGGAGATAGTGAGGAAGGAAAGAGAATAAGAGAGGGTTGGGGGGAGAGGGTCCAGGAGCAAAGAGAGAGAGAGGGGATGGAGGAGAAAGAGAATTGAGAGTGTGGGGGAGAGAGGAAAGAGAGTGAAAGAGGGTCTGGGAGAGAGGGACCATAAGGAGAGGAAAGAGAGTAAAAGGGTGGGGAGAGAGGGATCAAAGGAGAGAGGAAAAAGAGTAAAAGACAGTGGGGGAGAGAGTGAAAGAGGATGGGGAGAGAGGGATCATGAGGAAAGAGTGAAGAGGGACCACAAGGAGAGAGGAAAGACTGTGAGAAGGTGGAGAGAGTGGCCAAGAGGAAAGAGAGTAGAGAGAGTGAGTGAGAAAAGGACCACAAGGATAGAGGAAAGAGAGTGAGAGGCCAAAAGAACTAAGGAACAGGAGCGGACTGGGAACTTAAATTGGCCCTGGAAAAAATACTAAAAGTGGCCCCGTTTAATGGGGTCCAAATTGATGGAAGGCAGGACCAACACAAGTAGGCGGGGTCAGTACTACCATATTGTGGCACATTATACCACCCCAACAGAGCCAAATACCACAGTCCATCACAAAATACTGCCGCCAGCAGCACAAAATACATCTCCAAACACTTCTACTGGCCAGCTGGGAGGAGGGCTCAGGTGGCCCCCTGGGCATAGGCCCACCAGGAAATTTCCCTGTAAGGTCTATGGCAAATCCGCCCCTGCTAAGGAAAATCAGAGTGAGAGAGAAGTGGGGAGGTACCATGAGGAGAGAGGACAGAGAGAGTCTGGGGGAAAAAGGGACTGAAAGGACTGAGGAAAGAGTAAAGAGAGTGAGAGAGGTTGGAGTTCAGAGGGACAGTGAGGGGAGAGGAAAGAGTAGAGTGAGATTCTGAGGGAGAGAGGGACAGAGGAGAGAGGAAGAGAGCAGAGAAAGTAAAAGGAGGGGGAGAGAGCAGCCGAAAGGACTGAAGAAAAGAGTGAGAGAGGAGAGAGAAAGAGAGGGACAGTGAAGAGAGAGGAAAACAGTGAGAAGAGTATAGAGAGGGACCACAAGGAGAAAGGAAAGAGAATCAGTGTGGGGGAAAGAGTGGCTGATAGGACTGCGGAAGCGAGAGGGAGATGGTTCAGGAGAGAGGGGCCAACAGAAAGAGTGAGAAAGAGTGGGGAGAGAATGGCCACAAGGATAGAGTGAGGAGAGGAAATAGGTTAGAAAGTGAGAGCTGGTGGGAGAGAAAAAAAAGCATCAGAGGAGAGAGGATAGAGAGAGTGAAAGAGGGCAGAGGAGATAGTGGCCAAAACAACTGAGGAAAGAGGGTAGAGTGTGTGTGGGAGGAGAGAGAGGCCATAAGGAGAAAGAGTAGAGAGAGTGAAAGAGCGGCAGTGAGGGGGCTGAGATTAAGAACGAAGTTAGGGAGAGAGAGACTGAGGATGGAGAGAGGAAATAAAGAGCAGAGAAAGAAAACGAAACAGGAAAGTGAAGGTAAGACGGGAGAGAGGGACAGAGAGGAGGAAGATAGAGAGATAAAGAAGCGAGTGATCAAGTAAGAGAGAGTGTGGGAAATAGGGAGAGGGGCCAAGACGAGAGAGAACAAAGACTGAGTAGAGAGAAAAAGTAGGTGAGAGGAAGTAGGGAAGAGGACTGAGAGGTAAGAGAGAAGAGAGACAGTAGAGAGAGAGAAAGGAGAGACAACAAGTGAGAAAAGTTAAGGAGAACAGAATCTAGAAGAAGAAAGAAGAGAGGGGAAAGAGACAGCAGGAAAAGAGAGGGTGGAAGAGAGAACCAAGAGGAAATAGAGAAGAGAAAAGAAAAGAGATAGGAGCAGGGGGAAAGTGAGAGGGAAGAGATAGAAAGAGGAGGATGGAGAGCAGATAGAAAAGATAGCAAGAATGAGAGCAGAGAGGAAGAAGAGTAGACTGGTAAGAGAGGGACAAAGAAGAGATAAAAGACAAAACAGAGGGGAAAAGAAAAGAGAGAGGTGACAGAGACTGTACATATCAGATAGCGCTCTCTCACACATCATCACTGAGGTGGCATGGTATCTGAGTTGACAACTCCGATGGCAGTGCAAGGGCGGCCACTATCGGTTTACTACCGTTTACCTCAACCACGCAGGGTTGCAGGTGCACGTTCTACTCCAGGGTGCAGGGCATATACAGGGATGGAGGGTGCACGTTCTACTCCAGGGTCACCGGATGGAGGGTGCACGTTCTACTCCAGGGTGCAGGTGCCATATACAGGATGGAGGTGCACGTTCTACTCCAGGGTGCAGGTGCATATATACGGGATGGAGGGTGCACGTTCTACTCTGGGTGCCTGCTCATGGAGGGTGCACGTTCTACTCCAGGGTGCAGGTGATGGATGGAGGGTGCACGTTCTACTCCAGGGTGCAGTGTATATACAGGATGGAGGTGCACGTTCTACTCCAGGTGCAGGTGCCATATACAGGGATGGAGGGTGCACGTTCTACTCCAGGTGCAGGTGCCATAATGGATGGAGGGTGTTCTACTCCAGGGTGCAGTGTACAGGGATGGAGGGTGCCAGTTCTACTCCAGGGTGCAGGTGCCATATACAGGGATGGAGGGTGCACGTTCTACTCCAGGGTGCAGGTGCCATATACAGGGATGGAGGGTGCACGTTCTACTCCAGGGTGCAGGTGCCATATACAGGGATGGAGGGTGCACGTTCTACTCCAGGGTGCAGGTGCCATATACAGGGATGGAGGGTGCACGTTCACTCCAGGGTGCAGGTGCCATATACAGGGAATGGAGGTGCTGCAGGTGCCATTTTCTACTCCAGGGTGCAGGTGCATAAAGTATGAGGGTGCACGTTCTACTCCAGGGTGCGTTATACTATACGGATGGAGGGGGTACCACAGTGCCATATACAGGGATGGAGGGTGCACGTTCTACTCCAGGGTGCAGTGCCATACTAGGGATGGAGGGTGCACGTTCTACTCCAGGGTGCAGGTGCCATATACAGGGATGGAGGTGCACGGTTCTCATTGGGTCCAGGTGCACTTCTACTCCAGGGTGCAGGTGCCATATACAGGGATGGAGGGTGCACGTTCTACTCCAGGTGCAGGTGCCAATATAGGGATGGAGGGTGCACGTTCACTCCGGTGCAGGTGCCATATACAGGGATGGAGGGTGCACGTTCTACTCCAGGGTGCAGGTGCCATAACAGGCAGGTGGAGGGTGCAGGTGCATACGGGATGGAGGGTGCACGTTCTACTCCAGGTGCAGGTGCCTATATAGGGATGGAGGGTGCACGTTCTACTCCAGGGTGCATGCCCAGGGATGGGTGCAGCGTCTACTCCAGGGTGCCATATACATGGAGGTGCACGTTCTATATGGAGTGTACAGGATGGAGGGTGCACGTTCTACTCCAGGTGCAGGTGCAGGTTATATACAGGGATGGAGGGTGCACGTTCTACTCCAGGGTGCAGGTGCCATATACAGGGATGGAGGGTGCACGTTCTACTCCACAGGTGCAGGTGCCATTATATAGGGATGGAGGGTGCACGTTTCTACTCCGGGTGCAGGTGCCATATAAGGGATGAGGTGCACGCCAGGTATATACAGGGAATGGAGGGTGCACGTTCTACTGGGTGCCAGGGTGCATTTTACTCCAGGTGCATGCATATACAGGGATGGAGGGTGCACGTCTACTCCAGGTGCAGTGCCATATACGTGGAGGGTGCACGTTCTACTCCAGGGTGCAGGTGCCATATGCACAGGGATGGAGGGTGCACGTCTACTCCAGGGTGCAGGTGCCATATACGGATGGAGGGTGCACGTTTACCTCCAGGGTGCAGTGTCCATATACGGGATGGAGGGTGCACGTTCTACTCCAGGGTGCAGGTGCCATATACAGGGATGGTGCACGTTCTACTCCAGGGTGCAGGTGCCATATCGGATGGAGGGTCACGTTCTACTCCAG
>ONZH01014883.1:0-62039 GCA_900303285.1 Rhinella marina | reverse complement strand
TGAACAGACGGTGGTATTTACACCAGGTATGTGAGATAATTTAACAAGAAAACGCACAGTACAGTGGCCTATTAAATGGCCTAGATATTGTATATTTCAAAGTAACACAGCCGTGTAGTAACTGAACAGACGGTGGGTATTTACACCAGGTATGTGAGATAATTTAACAAGAAGACGTACAGTACAGTGGCCTATTAAATGGCCTAGATATTGTATATTTCAAAGTACAAAGCTCGTTGTAAGTAACTGAACAGACGGGTGGTATGTACACCAGGTATGTTGAGATAATTTAACAAGAAGAACGCACAAGTACAGTGGCCTAATTAAATGGCCTAGATATTGTATATTTCAAAGTACAAAGCGCGTGTAGTAACTGAACAGACGGTGGGTATGTACACCAGGTATGTGAGATACTTTAACAAGAAAACGCACAGTACAGTGGCCTATTAAATGGCCTAGAATTGTATATTTCAAAGTACACAAGCCGTGTGTAGTAACTGAACAGACGGTGGGTATTTACACCAGGTATGTGAGATAATTTAACAAGAAAACGCACAGTACAGTGGCCTATTAAATGGCCTAGATATTGTATATTCAAAGTACACAGCCGGTGTAGTAACTGAACAGACGAGGGGTATTTACACCAGGTATGTGAGATAATTTAACAAGAGAACGTACAGTTACAGTGGCCTTATTAAATGGCCTAGATATTGTATATTTCAAAGTACAAAGCCGTGTAGTAACTGAACAGACGGTGGGTATGTACACCAGGTATGTGAGATAATTTAACAAGAGAATGCACAGTACAGTGGCCTATTAAATGGCCTAGTATTGTATATTTCAAAGTACAAAGCCCGTGTAGTAACTGAACAGACGGTGGGTATGTACACCAGGTATGTGAGATACTTTAACAAGAAAACGCACAGTACATGGGCCTATTAAATGGCCTAGATATTGTATATTTCAAAGTACAAAGCCGTGTAGTAACTGAACAGACGGTGGGTATGTACACCAGGTATGTGAGATACTTTAACAAGAAAACGCACAGTACAGTGGCCTATAAATGGCCTAGATATTGTATATTTCAAAGTACAAAGCCGTGTAGTAACTGAACAGACGGTGGGTATGTACACCAGTATGTGAGATAACTTTAACAAGAGAACGCACAGTACAGTGGCCTATGAAATGGCCTAGATATTGTTATATTTCAAAGTACAAAGCCGTGTAGTAACTGAACAGACGGTGGGTATTTAACACCAGGTATGTGAGATAATTTAGCACGAGAACGCACAGTACAGTGGGCTATTAAAATGCCTTAGATATTGTATATTTCAAAGTACAAAGCCGTGTAGTAAACTGAACAGGACGGTGGGTATGTACACCAGGTATGTGAGATAATTTAACAAGAGAACGCCACAGTACAGTGGCCTATTAAATGGCCTAGATATTGTATATTCAAAGTACAAAGCCGTTGTAGTAACTGAACAGACGGTGGGTATGTACACCAGGTATGTGAGATAATTTAACAAGAGAACGCACAGTTACAGTGGCCTATTAAATGGCCTAGATATTGTATATTTTCAAAGTACAAAGCCGTGTAGTAACTGAACAGACGGTGGGTATGTACACCAGGGTTATGTGAGATAATTTGAACAAGAGAACGCACAGTACAGTGGCCTATTAAATGGCCTAGATATTGTATATTTCAAAGGTACAAAGCCGTGTAGTAACTGAACAGACGGTGGGTATGTACACCAGGTATGTGAGATAATTTAACAAGAGAACGCACAGTACAGTGGCCTATTAAATGGCCTAGATATTGTATATTTCAAAGTACAAAGCCGTGTAGTAACTGAACAGACGGTGGGTATGTACACCAGGTATGGTGAGAAACTTTAACAAGAAAACGCACAGTACAGTGGCCTATTAAATGGCCTAGATATTGTATATTTTCAAAGTACAAAGCCGTGTAGTAACTGAACAGACGGTGGGTATGTACACCAGGTATGTGAGATACTTTAACAAGAAAACGCACAGTACAGTGGCCTATTAAATGGCCTAGATATTGTATATTTCAAAGTACAAAGCCGTGTAGTAACTGAACAGACGGGTGGGTATGTACACCAGGTATGTGAGATACTTTAACAAGAAAACGGCACAGTACAGTGGCCTATTAAATGGCCTAGATATTGTATATTTCAAAGTACAAAAGCCGTGTAGTAACTGAACAGACGGTGGGTATTTACACCAGGTATGTGAGATAATTTAACAAAGAGAACGCACAGTACAGTGGCCTATTAAAATGCCTAGATATTGTATATTTCAAAGTACACAGCCGTGTAGTAACTGAACAGACGGTGGTATTTACACCAGGTATGTGAGATAATTTAACAAGAGAACGTACAGTACAGTGGCCTATTAAATGCCTAGATATTGTATATTTCAAAGTACAAAGCCGTGTAGTAACTGAACAGACGGTGGGTATGTACACCAGGTATGTGAGATAATTTAACAAGAGAACGCACAGTACAGTGGCCTATTAAAATGCCTAGATATTGTATATTTCAAAGTACACAGCCGTGTAGTAACTGAACAGACGGTGGGTATTTACACCAGGTATGTGAGATAATTTAACAAGAGAACGTACAGTACAGTGGCCTATTAAATGGCCTAGATATTGTATATTTCAAAGTACAAAGCCGTGTAGTAACTGAACAGACGGTGGGTATGTACACCAGGTATGTGAGATAATTTAACAAGAGAACGCACAGTACAGTGGCCTATTAAATGGCCTAGATATTGTATATTTCAAAGTACAAAGCCGTGTAGTAACTGAACAGACGGTGGGTATTTACACCAGGTATGTGAGATAATTTAGCAAGAGAACGCACAGTACAGTGGCCTATTAAAATGCCTAGATATTGTATATTTCAAAGTACACAGCCGTGTAGTAACTGAACAGACGGTGGGTATTTACACCAGGTATGTGAGATAATTTAGCAAGAGAACGCACAGTACAGTGGCCTATTAAAATGCCTAGATATTGTATATTTCAAAGTACACAGCAGTAGTGCCAAATATAGTTTGGTATGTAGCAGAGCACCTAATACACCACTAATGCCTCTCTCTGTCCCTACTCCAGCAGCTATCCCTGAATACAGCAGCCGTTCTCTGTAAAGTCCTATATTGTAGTAAAGCTATCACTGAAGTCCACTGTAGTAGCCCTGATAAGGGCTTTTAATCACGCTCCTGCCTGTCCAACAGCTAAAATCTGTCTCTCCCTTCTCCAGCCTCTGTCCCTGACTAAGTTCACGCAGCATATGCGTACGAGCAGGAAGAGCTGAGTTTTTATGATTCGAGGTCACATGGTTTTTCCAGCCAATCCATGTAGACGCTGTTTTCGCGCTGCCAGCGTGCTCAGCGTGCCTGTCATACCCCCCCTGCATGTTGATTGGTGGAAAAAGAGCGCCAGGGAAGGTGGGAGGGGAAACGAATTCTAAGTGCGCCATCGCCGTTATACTCGATTGAAATCGAGTGTGCCGAATATCGTAGTATTCGATCGAATACCGGCTCGATCGAACACTACTCGCTCATCTCTAGTCAGCATAATATTAATGTTGACTTTGACAAAGAGAGATGAGATGATGAGTGGGACAGAAGGGGTTGAATTAGGACAGCATATGCACGTGTATGTGCTTGGCCGGGGCTGGAAGTAAAATGGTAGAAGCTTTCGAAAAGCGTACGTAGTATGCATTTAAGGGGGTTATCCGACACTAACAAATGGTCCCCCCATTGGCTGGGTCCCTCACACATAATATACTTACCTTGCTGCCCGCCCCCTGCGCCGCTCCTGGTCCCCACATGGCCACAGCTGCTTATCCCCATGAGCGTACGAAAACATCCAGTGTCGGGGGAAGGCAGCCAATGGCAGACGGTGAGGGGACGAGCCTCCCTCGTATCGCGGGTGACGCTAGGGAGGATCATCCCCGCCAGCCATTGGCTGCCCCCCTCCTTTTCATACGTGCATGGGGAGAAGCAGCTGCGACAGTGAGGGAACCAGGAGCAGTGCAGGGAGCGGGGAGCCAGGTAAGTAAAGTCAGTGTGAGGGGCCCGGCATATGGGGGGGGTATTTGTTAGCGTCGCATAACTGCTTTAAGGGGCTTGTCCAGGATTTTCCTTAGGCCAGGTCAATATGAGATTGGCAGGGGTCTACCACTCTGCATCCCCGATGGTCAGCTGTTTCGGGATAGCTCTAGTGCCAGAACCACACAGCTCCGTCCGTTGTGTAGTGGACAGAGCTGGTAACTACATCGCTGCTCCCACTGAAGTGAATGCAGCACCGACCGCTAGACACAATGGATCAGGCCTTGAAGTACCAGAGCTACTACAGAACTGCTGATCTGAGGGGTTTCAGAACCCTGTCATTCAGATATTGACTGCCGATCCTGAGGATAGGACATGAATAGAAAAATCCTGGGCAACCTGTTTAAGGACTATGCCTCTGTGCTGCAGTGTCCATTGCTTGGACTTCTCTGGTTGGTGTCACAATCATGTCTCAATAAACATGCCGGGGGTCCACGCCAGATCATCAGAGAGAAAACGTCAAAGTAACAGATAATTAGGGTCAGAGGCACAGCAACGTCAAAATCCAGCAGTAATACTACAAGTCCCAGGCAAATAGATAGTCAAACAGTTCAGGATCAAACACAGTTCAGGCATTAGAGGGTAATCCACAAGTATGATCAAAGTCAAAGCCGGATCAGAAAGAAGAGATCAAAATCTAATCTTACCAGGACAGCGCACCAGGTTACAAAAAAACAAAAACTGGCAATAGTTGAGCTGCAGATTTAAAGGGACACTACCATCACATTTTTTTGTTACATATTACCAGCCTATATATGAATATTCTATGTTTTAAAAAAAAAAATAAAAATAAAACAAGTGGATGGTTCTCTAGATATCAATTTTTGGAGGCACTCCGTGCATTTTAATTCCTGTCTTGACTCTTTAATCCCTGGGTAAGTGCTAATAAGCTTTTTTTTTTTACAATGTTCACTAAGGAGCCTTCGGCTAGGCCTCTGCTTTTTTAAAGTCTAAGCACAGCATGGATCTCCTGCAGCACAGAGCAGAAGCTGGGCTCTCTCAAGACAGCAGGGCTCCTACTCTAATAACGTGGTACTGGCAGAAGCACCAATCCATTTATCCCTTTAGATGCCAGAGGGATTTTTCTTAGTAAGGCCCTGGCACCACCAAGATTGTTGGATGCCGATGTCTTCTCATGAAAGACCCTAGATCTGCCCTCAGTGGGTGCCACAGGTACAGCATGATAGGGTCTATAAGTATTCTACTGACAGCATAATACACTGTACTGCATAAGTAATACAGTGTATTATAAAAGTGATCAAAGGATCGCAAATCAAAGCCCCCTTGTGGGACTAATAAATAATGAAAATAAGAACAAACAAAAGTTTTAGCTAGGGATGAGCGAACTTTTGAAAAGTTCGGTTCGCTTTGGCGAACTTTCTTGAATTTCGGATTCGTACGAACCGAACCTAAAACGAACCTTGCTATAACGGCTGAATAATTGCTTCTACAATAATGGGAGTCAGATAGGGTATAGTTTCGTTTACTTGCAGTTGCTATTACAATGAAAAAAGTGGAAAAAATCCAAGTGACTTCAACAACGGCGACGCAAAATATACGCATATTTGAGAATTTACACTAATGCGTACGCTAATGCGAACATTCCCGCACAAATAACGAACATACAGCGTAATGTTGTCAAAGGTGCGCTACTTAACTGAATGAATATGTACGCATTAGCGTACTCATACACTGCGTCTGCGAACATTCCTACTCAAGTAACGAACATACAGTGTAGCGTTGTCAATTGTACGCTACTTAACTCAATATGTACGCATTAGCGTACGCATACACTGCGTCTGCGAACATTCCTACTCAAGTAACGAACATACAGTGTAGCGTTGTCAATTGTACGCTACTTAACTGAATATGTACGCATTAGCGTACATTCTCAATAAATATGCATATATTTTGCGCCGCCGTTATTTTAACCAGATTTGTTACGAACTTTCTCAAAATTCGGTTCGGTGACAAACCGAACTTTTGGGAAGGTTCGTAACGAATCTGGTTCGTTACGGTTCGGTTCGCTCATCCCTAGTTTTAGCCAAAAAAACCCTTTGGTTTCGTTTGTACGGCACACAGTATGCACTAAAAAGGACACAATGAGCTTATTCTGTGGGTTGGTATGATTATGACAATACCAGTAATAGTTACTATAATGTTTTACTACTTTTAAAGAATAAAACCTTTGCTTCGCCATATTCTGACACCCATAATTTTTTTATGTTTTTCTGTGTGAGGGTTCATTTTTGCAAGACTTGCTGTAGTTTTTCCTGATACCATTTTGGGGTACATACAACTCTTTCATAATTTTTTTGTAGGGTCAATGAGACCAAAAACCAGCAAGTTCAACATTTTCATTATTTCTATGCTATACCATTTACTGTACACATTAAACATTTTTAAATTTTAATAGTTTGGACATTTTTGCGCCCAGCGGTACCAATGCTTGATTTTTTTTACATTTATTTTTATAAGAAAAATTGAGAAAGGAGGTCTGTTGAATTTTTAATAATTTTATGTTGTTTTTTTTTTTAATATTTTTGAAAACTTTTTTTTTACTCTAATGATTAATCCCCTTAGGGAACTTAAATATGCAGTCTTCTGATCACTTCTACCATAGACTATAGAATATTATTGCTATCTGTTGAATTTTTTCAGGCTTCTTATTAAGCTCTGCTGCAGGCATGACTTAACAGCCAGCTTACTATGACAGGCCTAGGAACCTTCACAAGACCCCAGGCTGACATAGCAACCAATCGGAGCCCTGCAATTTCCCTCTTTCTAACCCTTCAGATATTGCCATTGATTGTCGCATCTCAGGGGTTTAATAAACAGGATCATCTCCATTCCCGGTCACCGCCAATGGGCTATGCAGCCAGCACAAGCCTTGTGTGGAGCAGGCTCAGCTCATGATTCTGCTCTATACCTCCCTTTAACGTAAATTACGCACATGTATGTGGTTTTGCAAGGGGTTAAAGAGCATCTGTTAGCATGAGTAACTCTAGTAAACCACATGGCACATTAGAGTTTATCATGCTGAGTGCCTTCTCTTGTGCAGAGAGCTGGCCCGTAAGGGACATGGTACTGGTGGCAACATGGGTGGTCATAACCCTCATAATGGCTAATCCCGCTCCATATATAGATCATGCAATAATCCCAAATTACATGCAAATCCTTTCTCTACATATCTGCAGTTTCCAACTCTGGGGTGCAGTCCTAAAATAGATGCCAGAGGTAAATAACCATCATGCAGTAGAGTCTAAAGCCGTAAGTGTGCATTACCTTTACTGTCTCTGTCCAAGCAATGTCTCTTTACAATCATAAAACCATCTATTGAAATTCTATGCTTCTGTTCTCAGAGTTTGCTCCTCAGCAGAGTTTCTTTTAGTTTGGTTTTTCCTCTCAGGGACGGTGTCTCCCTGGAGAAGAGTTCTTTCTAATATTATTTGGCAGAAAACAGCCTGACTTGCTAGGAACTCTCCACTACTGTAGCCGGGGGAAGATGGGGCAAGCCTATCACCAGGAAACTGTTAACAAAGCTGCCAGCTGAATTATTTCCCCCCATACATAGCATCTCTGGATCACAGTTAGCATAACCGTAAACTTTTTAAAGTAGTGAACCTGAGTATTAACCCTTTAGCAACTGTTAACATTTGTGCGGACAATGGTTGTGTCAAGTAACTGGTTTGACGTTGGGCCAAATCCTAAGGGTGTTATTCACCCTTTAAGGGGCATCTGTCAGCAGATCTTTACGTATGACACTGGCTGACCTGTTACATGTGCACTGAAGGCATTTTTATTGGTCCCATGTTTATACAGTATGTGCCCGAATTGCTGAGAAAAATTATGTTTTAACAGTTTAACGGTAATGCCCTCATTACTCCTAGAGGTTCATTTGCATAACATAAAACCTAATTTTTCTCAGCAATGCGGGCACATATGAATATGAGACCAACACAGATACCTTGAGCTGCCAAGCGCACATGTAACAGGCCAGCCAGTGTCATAGGTACAAATCTGCCTGTCCTTTAACCCCTGTATAGGGATGTAGACTTCGCTGCAGGTTAGCTACCAGAGAGCTACCTCCGGGGATGGTCTTAGTGTACTTGGAAGCTGACTCACTGAGGTCAGAGACGCATGTGAAGACATCAGAGACACAGGCATGGCAGAAAACATGGAGCACAGGCAGATGAACACAAGAACTCATATATAGTCAGTAAGAGCTGAAGGAACCTGATCCTAATTGGTAAGAGCAAAGCCTACTGGCAGGCAGAGACAGAATGTGGCAGACTTTGGGAATTTGGACATATGGACTTCAGGAACCCAGACATACATAGCAGATACTGGATGGCAGTGGAGAAGACATCTTTTCTGAAGGAAGCACATGACGGTCACACTTTCACCACAGGACACAATACAGCGATAGAGGGAGGCAGACGGTTAGACATAATTGCACAACCAGGGCAGGTCATAGCACTCAAAAGACCGCTTTATTCACAACACAGTATAATGCATTAAATGTAACTAGTTTAGTGCTCTCATTGAGAGAAGCAAAGTAAGAGTCTTGCAGGTATGATACGTATAATGGCTAATAAAAATAGAAGCAATGACGCTACATAGCGAGCTCTCGAGACAACTTCAGTCTCTTCGTCAGGCTTACTATAAGAATATATGAAGAAACACTAATATTTTTATACAAAAAGAGCAGGGTCTTGGTGTGATGAATGGACATTTGAAAAACAACGGAATATAAAAAATCTTGAGAATGAATGGTTACTTATCTTACAGATAGCGGTGTGAACGTATTATGGTCTGTAAATTGATGTTCTCTCAGAGACCTGGCGCCCCCTTTGTGTCTATAGCAGACTCTTTAGATCTTGTAGTGTGCTGTCTCAAAAGCTTACTTCTGTTTTTGTTAGCCATTAAAAGGTTTCATACCTGCAAGACTCTTATTTTGTTTCTCTTAATGAGAGCATTAAACCACTTTTCTACTGGTGCACGGTACCAGACTTTTTATCTTTTTCTTTTGATTAAATTTAACTGGTACATTAGACCAGCAGTACCATGCAATGAACTGCACAATTTTAACAGTGGCAAAATTGCAGCTGTTTTTTGTAAAGAAAGAAATGCAATTGTGCAGCGTAGCCAGTGAAGAGGATGCTGCTGTGGTGGGATGGTCTGGGAATATGCGTAAAAAACAGTTATGAATAGTAGAAGCTTCAATTAAAAAAATAGAGGCTGCTGAAAAAATGATGTTTTTTTCAGGTACTGCAGGATGTTGGTATTTCCATTTGCCAGCAGCTGCCCTTAGTATAAAACACACACACAGATCTCTGAGTGACTCTATGCTTTCCCTGATAAAACCCTGTCTTTTCTACCTATTGATCTACATAACTAAATATATCCCTAAACTGTCCCTACAACACTTTAAGCTTACTGGCTTGTGACTGTATTTGCTTCCTGCCAGACACATCCAACACACGTCTTCTTAAATTTCAAGCTAATCTTAGAATGGTGTCTGCGGCTTCTGAGCAAGACCAGACAGTGAAGGACCAAAATCCAACCCCCTGATTGGCTCACAGACTGTCTGTTAGCGTCTGAGCCAATAAGGGCAAGCGTCCCTCCCTCCTATGATCATTGATCCTCAATCTTCATCCTTCCTGCCCCATTTCCCACTAATTTCCACAGTAAAATGGCACCTTTTGCATGATTCCTGTGGAAGTGAATCGTCAAAACTTTTGATTGGTTTAGGGGCAGAATTTTTGTGAAATTCCCAATGAACTGGATTTCTTTAGAATCAGTTTGCTTACCTCTAACACACACAACTCATGGGACCATGTGGTCCACCTTCTGCATCTTTCTTGTCTTCTGAGCACAAAAATGGCTGATGCCATTTTGAGAAATTTACCTGAAATGAATCGCCAAAAATTTGGATTTGATTAGGATTTTAGTCAACATTTGGGTCCAATTTGATTTGTTAGAAAAGATTCGCTCATCTCTACAAATTAGTACATAATTGCTAGAGATGAGTGAGGTACGGAAAAATTAGATTTGGCTGCTTCGCTCAATTTTACAAAAATATTTGCTTTGTGACGAATTACTTCATCACGTAGCACATTTATTTGTAAGTAATGGTTGCAATGACAGGGAGAAGTGATTGCGCCATCCCCAGTCATTGTACCCCTCAGATTGGATTTCGTGTGAGATCTTCAAGCAAGATGGCAGCCACTGGCCCATCGTGAGCAAGTGGATGAGGTTATTAATGATTTATTTTTGTTTTTTACGCTATTTTAGGTAAAATTAATTCGCTACCACAAAGCACATGGAAATTTGGCTTTGTGGCGAATTAAATTTATTCTGAAATTCGGATCAAAGTCCACTTAGCTCAACACAAATAGTTGCAAAACCTCCAGGCATTGCTGTACAGGCTCCTTAGGACACAGCATGACAGAAATATGTCCCCTAGAAGCAATAGCTCCTCACTAGAGTTGAGCGAACGTGCTCGTAACGAGCACTGTACTGCTCGGATCCCCTGCGCTTGAATGGACACAGGCATCCGGATCCGTCCTCACCTGAATGTAAGTCAATGGGGGCGGATCCGTTTGGTATGACACACGAGTGTGTCATACCAAACGGATCCATCCCCACTGACTTGCAGTCAGGTGAGGAGGACGGATCCGGATGGCTGCGGCCATTCAAGCGCAGGGGATCCGAGCAGTACAGTGCTCGTTACGAGCATGTTCGCTCAACTCTACTCCTCACACTTCCCTGCATACTTGATGTGATGGAACGTAGGCTTTGTTTAGTATCTGGTAGGAAAATCTGAGGCATTACTCTTAGAATGTTGTGAAGCGCTCTTGGTGATTAAAGGGTTATGAAATTTCTGAGCTCTACGTTTTAATTGTGGTCTAGGGTAATGTTACACAGGTATTTGCAGGAGTTACTGAACACATTTGATACTGGAAATTTCATGGAAGTCATCTCTCGGTGATAGTTCTCCACATCTTCAGGCATACTCCTTGGTAAATATTAACGTCGTCCTCTTAATACTGTATATTTAGCATAAGCTCATTGTTGTGGCTGTCTCATGTCTTCCACTATCAGTAATTGGAGGAAAATGATCAGTTTGACAAAGACATTTCCTTCGTGAGAATAAAGTGCGTTCATCCTGCTGATTTTTTCCCCCATTGTTTATGTCTTGAATCCGAGTTAGATAATTGGAAAGAATAAAAATGATTACTTTTGGATGATTTTATTTTCTGAATATAGAAGCCATTTCCGTTAGCGTTCTCACTCGACTTAATGGAAGTATAATTGTATGTTAAAGAAAAACAGCATGCCTCCTCTTTACGGTACATTGGGGGTCATTCACTAAAGACTGAAGCAAGCCTCTTAACAAATATGTTGCATCTTTCATCCATGCGTCAGATACTTCAGATGGTCTTATCAAGACTCTGAAATGTAAAGCCACTGTACAGCCACACTGCTAAGCTGTGATGACAGTGGTCCATGCCCGTCGGTATTCCTCTACTCCTGGTAGGCACAGCCTCTTACCATCTCTCCTGCTCCAATACTCCGGAGGTCAGTGACGGTCTGTGTCTCTCTGTTGCTTCCTGGCAGGCATAGCACGGGGCTGCTCCGTCCACACCCCATTTTCTACGTCTTTCCTTCTGGTTATGCCTCAATCTGCCCGTAGGGCTTGGGCGTTCTCTTCATCTATTAATAGGACAGCATATGCAGCCTAATCTGTCCAGTCTGTAACTAGCCTCCCTGGGGTATTTAAAGCACCGTCCCCTGTTTACCCCTCTCCAGATCCCTGCCTGATTATTGGATTTGACTCTCTGCTGCCTGACTTGATCTCTTCTTGCCTTTCCTATTGACAGTGTGCAGTCTGCCCTGGTTTTGGCCTTTTCACTGGATTGAATGTACTCTGCCTGGCCTGACTTTAGCTTCTCCTCTGACTATGCTATTGCCTGGTCCCCTGGTGCTTTCCAGTCTCTCTCAACCCCTGTGGGTCAGAAGTCACAGAATACTCCATAGTAATAGTTAAAGGGTGAAGACCAGGAAGACAACTTAGACAATGCCCTTAGTAGTAGCCTCAAGACTAAACTGTTCAAGTGGCACAGTAAATCCACATCTGCTTTCATAAAATAACCTTGTGGGAACCACCACTGCTGTATTGTAAGTTGGACTGTTACGTTTAATATAACATTTATACTTTCAGATGACTTCGCAATAATACATTGTGTATGTACTTGAGTAATAACACTATATGACCTGTACCTGGCATTTTTGGTGGTTTTCCCTTCCACAGTCTCCCTCACTAACTGTCAGTTCTCCATTAGCAGGTGGATGTAGAATAGCTACTATGATGTCTCCCATAGACTGCACAGAAAACAGGAAATTCTTCTTTGTCTCATTCAATCACTCAAAAGCACCATATAAGCCATTGTAGAGAGAAGTATTGAGCAGAATTGACATGAAGAAACCACTTGGGGTGAGATGTAATACTACAAGCTGCGCCTGTAGCCTCTGTACCTGTGTCTCTCACTTCAGCTCATGCCTTATTCCCCTACCCCATCTAGAGACTTCAGTGGGCAGCTGTAATTTGATCCCTGCAGTCCATCTTGGTTTCACAGGACAGATTAACAGAAAAGGGAATTTTAGTTTAGAAAGGAGATAGTGAAGAAAAAAGAGCTGATAAGAGGAGAAAGAGGAATTTTTCCAGATATTATAGTTTCTTATATTTGCCTGAACTATTCATTTCTGCAAAATTGTGTGAAAAGTTATTGACCATTTAAGAATGTTCCTCTGTTGCATTGCTAGAAGTGGCCAGATGCTGGGCTTGTCCACTGTGTTAACTTGTTGCTCCCCAATAAAGTTGATCATTGCTACAACAAACTGTGGCAGAGTTGTTTTCCTAAACTGTGACCCCTCTGCTCAACTCGTGTGGATATATCTCATACCTTGCCCAATAGTTTTACATGAAACTTAACACTCTGTAGTGACTTGGTTTACAAGATCTTCTAGTGTTCACATTCTGTACCACTCCTGACCTGGCACCCATTCCAGCAGTACTCAGGGTAGGCCTTGGGTGGGAAGACCTACTTCAAATTCCTTATGTATATCATATAACATTCCCCTGTCCCTGAATGTCACAGAGATAGGTTGTGAGTATGACAACACTTAGTGATAGACCATTAGGTAGATCTTGTATATGGAGCATGAGCACTGGAGCGGCAGGTAAATTGTCTCACATTTCCAACTGTTCAGTAAATATTTTACACTCCCAGAAAACCTCACTTAACTCTGTGAGCAGTGGTCTCCAATCCGTGACTCTTTATTTGAAGACCTAGACCTGTGGCATCTATGGTGTTTGCAGAGTCTCTGTGGTTGGCACCATAAAGGATCTGCATTTTCATCTGCAATTGTTTTGGGGCTGTTACTCATCTCTCCAGGATCCAGGCCAGCTTTTATATGCTTCTGCCTATACAAGACTCTGGTCTGGCTCTCCTGCCCCATGGCACTAGGTTTTCATGGAAGTCTGTGCCTAAGGATGATTTTATGGGCAGCAATTGTAAAACCCACTTACTGGCCTGCAGACCTTGCCAGATTATAAGTTTAGCTCGAGTCTCTCTCTGTTGAGCAGAATAGCTTCCTGATTGTCTCACTATTGCTAACTCCTGGACTTCTTTCTGACTGTCTTATTGCTTTATTCTTGGATTGCTTAAACCCATTGTTCCAGTTTTCGTTGCAGTTTATTCAAGACTGTTACTCCCGTTGCCTTTGGAATGCTTATACTTGAGGGTCTTCAATCCTGACCATGTCTTACTTTGAACTTTGTTATTCTCCCTTCCCCTGGTACCTCTGCTGACCTCCTGTTGCTTACCGCTGCTTGCTACTGGACTACATTTGCTTCTGCTACGTTACTGCCATTAATCTGAGACTACTCTGGGTGAGTGTAACCTGTGGATTTATTGTGGGACACTATTGTGGGGGAATAAATTGAAGAACACACAACTACTTAAACCCTACATGCCGGTTTAGCCTTTGTCAATTGGCATAGGACTTAGAGGTTCCACCACAGCACCAGCATTGTTTCATGGGTTCTTTGTACTGGCACTGTATGGACGCTCTCTGTGCTGGCGCTTTATGGACACTGTCTATGCTGGCTCTGTATGGACACTCTCTGTGCTGGAACTATATGGACACTCTCTGTGCTGGAACTGAATGGATGATCTCTAGGCTGGTACTCTATGCACACTCCCTGTGCTGGCACTGTATAGATGCTGTCTGTGCTGGCACTTTATTGACACTCTCTGTGCTGACACTGTATGCACACTCTCTGTGCTGGCACTGTATTGTCACTCTCTGTGCTGGCGCTGTATGGACTCTCTCTGTGCTGGCACTGTATGGACACTTCCTGTTCTGGCACTGTATGGACACTTCCTGTTCTGGTACTGTATGGACACTCTCTGAGCTGGCACTGTATGGACACTTCCTGTGCTGGCCCTATATGGACACTCTCTGTTATGGCACTGTATGAATGCTCTCTATGCTGACATTGTATGAGTGTTTTCTATGGGTGGCACTGTGTGAGAACTTTATGTGTAGGGCACTGTATTTGGAGTCTCTGTAGCTGACATTGTATGGGTGCTCAATGGCTGGTACAGTACATGGGTACCCTGCAGTTGGTACTATATGGAGCTTACTACTGAAACTTGGGGTGGTCCTCAAGTGGTACTGTATAAAGGCTCTCAGCTGGCATTGTGCAGTGGACCTTTATACTGGTACTGTATAAAAGCTCTCAGCTGGCACTGTGCAGTGGACCTCTATGCTGGTCTTGTATAAAGGCTCTCAGCTGGCACTGTGCAGTGGACCACTATGCTGGTCTTGTATAAAGGCTCTCAGCTGGCAGTGTGCAGTGGACCTTTATACTGGTACTGTATAAAAGCTCTCAGCTGGCACTGTGCAGTGGACCTCTATGCTGGTACTGTATAAAAGCTCTCAGCTGGCACTGTGCAGTGGACCTCTATGCTGGTCTTGCATAAAGGTTCTCAGCTGGCACTGTCCAGTGGACCTCTATGCTGGTCTTGTATAAAGGCTCTCAGCTGGCACTGTCCAGTGGACCTCTATGCTGGTTCTCAGCTGGCACTGTGCAGTGGACCTCTATGCTGGTCATGTATAAAGGTTCTCAGCTGGCACTGTGCAGTGGACCTCTATACTGGTCTTGTATAAAGGCTCTCAGCTGGCACTGTCCAGTGGACCTCTATGCTGGTCTTGTATAAAGGCTCTCAGCTGGCACTGTCTAGTGGACCTCTATGCTGGTTCTCAGCTGGCACTGTGCAGTGTACCTCTATACTGGTCTTGTATAAAGGCTCTCAGCTGGCACTGTCCAGTGGACCTCTATGCTAGTCTTGTATAAAGGTTCTCAGCTGGCACTGTGCAGTGGACCTCTATGCTGGTCTTGTATAAAGGTTCTCAGCTGGCACTGTCCAGTGGACCTCTATGCTGGTTCTCAGCTGGCACTGTGCAGTGTACCTCTATGCTAGTCTTGTATAAAGGCTCTCAGCTGGCACTGTCCAGTGGACCTCTATGCTAGTCTTGTATAAAGGTTCTCAGCTGGCACTGTGCAGTGTACCTCTATGCTGGTCTTGTATAAAGGTTCTCAGCTGGCACTGTGCAGTGGACCTCTATGCTGGTCTTGTATAAAGGTTCTCAGCTGGCACTGTGCAGTGGACCTCTATGCTGGTCTTGTATAAAGGTTCTCAGCTGGCACTGTCCAGTGGACCTCTATGCTGGTTCTCAGCTGGCACTGTGCAGTGGACCTCTATGCTGGTCTTGTATAAAGGTTCTCAGCTGGCACTGTCCAGTGGACCTCTATGCTGGTACTGTATAAAGGCTCAATGGGAGGTGATGACTATGGCCAGCATAAAATCCTACATGTATCCCTAGTGACTATAACATAATGCTACTTGATCTGGTGGCACGTTGCCGGCATCTTTATACAGTTAATCCTGGGTTTACAGTACACACGCTGTGAGTCTTCATGTTTACTACTTAACCTTATAATGTAGATGGGAGAATATAATAACCAGGTACTCACTTCAGCTTTGCTTCCTGATTCTCTATTATCGTGGAAGCTTTTTAGTTTTAGGGATCTAGAAAAACAAAAACACATATAGCACTGTGCATTAAAGTTCTCAGGAATGTTTGATTCACATAATGGATAGTGGGCTGAAAACGACCTACCTGGAAGTCCATCAAGGTCAAGTGTTTAATACATAGTCTACAAACCCAAGTTGATCCAGAGGAAAGCATAAAAACAACTCTAGATGGAAGATACACAATTTGTCATAAAGTGGAAAAAAATTTCTTCATGACCATGTCTTAAAGAATCACTGTACTTTCACTAATTTAATTTAATTAATAGAGAATGGTGTAACTAGCAAATTTTTAAATCACTTCATTTAAAAAAATTTGCCTGCATCCACCTAAAAAAAGCTGTGATGTCATGGCCACTAGGGGTCTCACTTCCACCTAACTTGCAGTCTGTCCCTGGTAACAAAGAAGTGGGGGGAGTGTCAGGGCTAGTTGAGATCCTGAGCCTGATAAAACAACTGCTTCTGAGCATCACAGAAGCCTCCCTCAACCTCAGCTTTCTGAGGTTCCTAGAATAACAAAAAAACTAGTGGAAAGTAAGGAAAGTGAGGTCAATGCATACAGTACTGAGAGAAGGGAGATTCCCTCTGCTTCTGGGAGAAATGCATCTAGCTGTGCAGCTGAAACAGGAAATATTGTGGCTGAAAGAGACTTCATGGGAGCCCAAAAACACCAGTATGATTGTACAAAGAAGCACAGCCATTATGCAAACTTTTCTTTTGAAAACTCAGGTATTCTTTAAAGCTATCCACACTTTCAGCCATTACCATCTCTTGCGGCACCATGTGCCATAACTTTACAGCTTGAACAGTAATATTTTAACATTTTGTGATGAAGCTGTACTTCCTTTAACAGTAAGCAGTGGCCCCATGTTCTCTGTTGGGTCCACAAAGGAAATAATGTATTACATATATTATTATAGGGACTAGAGATGAGTGAATCAATTAAAATTTGACCCAATTTTGTAAATATTTAAGTTGCATCCGAATTCACATTTTTGGTGATTTGATTTGGGCAAATTTTGGAGAAAGACACAGAGAGGCAGAAACAGAGATAGAGGGTGAGAAAAATGTATACATTTTTTTTTTAAAAAAACTAAAAGACTAGAGAGTCCTACGAGACCTTAGAGTGTCATATCAGCATTTTTCAGCCTTGTGTTAAAAAAATAAATAAATAAATAAATAAATAAATAAATAAATAAATAAATAAGTGACAACAACATTGTTGAGGTTTTTGCTAATTTATTGAAAAGAAAAAAACTATGGGGGTCATTTATGATGCTGAAATACGCCTATATTAGGCTCCCGCCAGGTCTAAATAAATTAGCGTGGTGTGGAAGAGGACAAGCCGGCAGGCTCATCTCACCATTTTCTGCGATTGTTTCAGGCGTTGAAAAAGATCTAAATGTAAGACATCAAGGAAGCTTTTGCTGCTGAACCTCCTAATACACACCTCAGCTGCTGCAGAACATCATAATACACACCTCAGCTGCTGCAGAACCTCCTAATACACACCTCAGCTGCTGCAGAACCTCATAATACACACCTCAGCTGCTGCAGAACCTCCTAATATACACCTCAGCTGCTGCAGAACCTCATAATACACACCTCAGCTGCTGCAAGAACCTCATACACACCTCAGCTGCTGCAGAACCTCATAATCACACCTCAGCTGCTGCAGAACTAATACACCTCAGCTGCTGCAGAACCTATATACACACCTCAGCTGCTGCAGAACCTCCTAATATACAACCTCAGCTCAGCTGCTGCAAACCTCATAATACACACCTCAGCTGCTGCAGAACCTCATAATACACACCTCAGGTGCTGCAGAATAATACAAACCTCGGCTGCTGCAGAACCTCATAATATACACACCTCAGCTGGCTGCAGAATCTCATAATACACACCTCAGCTGCTGTAGAACCTCATAATGAATATCTCAGCTGCTGCAGAACCTCCTAATACACACCTCGGCTGCTGCAGAACCTCATAATACACACCTCAGCTGCTGCAGAACCTCAATAATAACACCTCAGCTGCTGCAGAAGAACCTCCTAATACACACCTCAGCTGCTGCAGAACCTTAATACACACCTCAGCTGCTGCAGAACCTAATAATACACCTCAGTGCTGCAGAACCTAAATATACACACCTCAGCTGCTGCAGAACTCCTAATACACAACCTCAGCTGCTCAGATAACCTGCCTAATACACACCTCAGCTGCTGCAGAACTCTCATAATACACACCTCAGCTGCTGCAGAACCTCATAATACACACCTCAGCTGCTGCAGAACCTCATAAGCACACCTCAGCTGCTGCAGAACCTCATAATACACACCTCAGCTGCTGCAGAGAACTCCTAATACACCCTCAGCTGCTGCAGACAAGCCTCACCTCATAATACACACCTCAGCTTCTGCTGCTGCAGAACTCATAATACACACCTCAGCTGCTGCAGAACCTCATAATACACACACCTCAGCTGCTGCAGAACCTCATAATACACACCTCAGCTGCTGCAGAACCTCTAATACACACCTCAGCTGCTGCAGAACCTCCTAATACACACCCTCAGCTGCTGCTGAACTTAATACACACTCCAACAAGCCACCAAAACCTCATAATACACACCTCAGCTGCTGCAGAACCTCATAATACACACCTCAGCTGCTGCAGAACCTCATAATACACACCTCAGCTGCTGCAGAACTCTAATAATACACACCTCAGTGCTGCAGCTCAAACACACCTCTTCAACCTCCTAATACACACCTCAGCTGCTGCAGAACCTCCTAATACACACCTCAGCTGCTGCAAGAAACCTCCTAATACACACCTCAGCTGCTGCAGAACCTCATAATACACACCTCAGCTGCTGCAAAACCTCATAATAACACCTCAGCTGCTGCAGAACCTCGTAATACACACCTCAGCTGCTGCAGAACCTCATTATACACACCTCAGCTGCTGCAGAACCTCCTAATATACACCTCAGCTGCTGCAGAACCTCATAATACACACCTCAGCTGCTGCAGAACCTCATAATACACACCTCAGCTGCTGCAGAACCTATCATACACACCTCAGCTGCTGCAGAACCTCATAATACACACCTCAGCTGCTGCAGAACCTTCCTAATGCACACCTCAGCTGCTGCCAGAACCTCATTATACACACCTCAGCTGCTGCAAGAACTGATAATACACACCTCAACTGCTGCAGAACCTCCTAATACACACCTCAGCTGCTGCAGAATCTCATAATGCACACCTCAGCTGCTGGCAGAACCTGCTAATACACACCTCAGCTGCTGCAGAACCTCATAATACACACCTCAGCTGCTGCAGAACCTCCTAATACACACCTCAGCTGCTGCAGAACCTCCTAATACACACCTCAGCTGCTGCAGAACCTCCTAATACACACCTCAGCTGCTGCAAAACCTCATTATACACACCTCAGCTGCTGCAGAACCTCATAATTCACACCTCAGCTTCTGCAGAACCACCTAATACACACCTCAGCTGCTGCAGAACCTCATTATACACACCTCAGCTGCTGCAGAACCTGATAATACACACCTCAGCTGCTGCAAAACCTCCTAATACACACCTCAGCTGCTGTAGAACCTCATAATGCACACCTCAGCTGATGCAGAACCTCATAATACACACCTCAGCTGCTGCAGAACCTCATAATGCCACACCTCAGCTGATGCAGAACCTCATAATACACACCTCAGCTGCGGCAGAACCTCTTAATACACACCTCAGCTGCTGCAGAACCTTATAATACACACCTCAGCTGCTGCAGAACCTCCTAATACACACCTCAGCAGCTGCAGAACCTCATAATACACACCTCAGGTGCTGCAGAACCTCATAATACACACCTCAGGTGCTGCAGAACCTCATAATACACACCTCAGCTGCTGCAAAACCTGATAATACACACCTCAGCTGCTGCAGAACCTCATAATACTCATCTCAGCTGCTGCAGAACCTCATTATACACACCTCAGCTGCTGCAGAACCTCATAATACACACCTCAGCTTCTGCAGAACCTCATTATACACACCTCAGCTGCTGCAGAACCTCCTAATACACACCTCAGCTGCTGCAAAACCTCATAATGCACACCTCAGCTGCTGCAAAACCTCCTAATACACAACCTCAGCTGCTGTAGAACCTCATAATGCACACCTCAGCTGCTGCAGAACCTCATAATGCACACCTCAGCTGCTGCAGAACCTCATAATACAACACTCAGCTGCTGCAGAACCTCCTAATACACACCTCAGCTGCTACAGAACTTCATAATACACACCTCAGCTGCTGCAGAACCTCATAATACACACCTCAGCTGCTGAAGAACCTCATAATACACACCTCAGCTGCTGCAGAACCTTATAATACACACCTCAGCAGCTGCAGAACCTCGTAATACACACCTCAGGTGCTGCAGAACCTGATAATACACACCTCAGCTGCTGCAGAACCTCATAATACACACCTCAGCTGCTGCAGAACCTGATAATACACACCTCAGCTGCTGCAGAACCTCATAATACACACCTCAGCTGCTGCAGAACCTCATAATACACACCTCAGCTGCTGCAGAACCTCCTAATACACACCTCAGCTGCTGCAGGAACCTCATAATACACACTCAGCTGCTGCAGAACCTGATAATACACACCTCAGCTGCTGCAAAACCTCATAATACACACCTCAGCTGCTGCAGAACCTCCTAATACACACCTCAGCTGCTGCAGAACCTCATAATACACACTTCAGCTGCTGCAGAACCTCATAATGAATACCTCAGCTGCTGCAGAACCTCATAATACAAACCTCAGCTGCTGCAGAACCTCATAATGAATACCTCAGCTGCTGCAGAACATCATAATACACACCTCAGCTGCTGGAGGCTAGTATCGTATATATATATATATATATATATATATATATATATATACAGAGAGAGAAAGAGATAGAGAGAGATGTTTTTTTTAAATGAGAGACAAAAGAGAAAAAATATGAGTCCTAGGAGTCTCCTGGTCTCTTAACCCTTTCACGACCGGAAGTTTTTTCGGTTCTGCATTTTCGTTTTGCGCTCCCTGCCTTCAAACAGCCATAACTGTTTTATTTTTCTGTTCACATAGCTGTATGAGGGCTTGTTTTTTGCGGGACAAGTTGTACTTTCCAACTCCACCATTTAATATTACATATGGTGTAGTGGGAAGCGGGAAAAAAATTCCAAATGGGGTGAAATTGCAAGAAAACCGCTATTCCGCTACAGTTCTACGGGTTTCTTATTTACAGCGTTCGATGTGCATTAAAACTGACCAGTTACTTTCATTCTACTGGTCAGTACGAATCCGGCAATACCTAATATGTATAGTTTTTCCTGCGTTTAGATGGTGATAAAATAATTAGAAAGTTGCCCTTTTTTTTTTTTTCCTTGTCATATCTTGACCCCTATAACTTTTTGGTATTTATGTGTACAGAGCTGTATGGGGGCTCATTTTTTGCGGGGCGGTCTGAGGTTTTTATTGATACCATTCTGGGGTGTGTATGACTTTTTTGATCACTTTTTATTTAATTTTTTTAGAAAAAAAAAGGGACAAAAAACTGCGAATCGCCATTTGGACGCTTTTTTCCGCCACACAATTCGCCGTATTGAAATTTTTTTTTTATATTTTAAAAGTACGGGCGTTTTCGGTCACGGTGATACCCATGATGTCTATATTTATTGTTATTTAGGTATTTATTTTTTACTTATACGGAAAGGGGGGTGATTTGAACTTTTATATCTTTTTTATTTTTTATATATTTTTTAACATTTTTTTTAATTTTTCTGTGATTATTTTAAAGCTCAAATATCATCTGATCTATTGTGTTTTGTTTTTTTTCTTTATGAGCAATCATGGATTTACTAGATGCAGTTAAAACCATGAATTGCTCATTTCTTATCCTGGCCTGCCATCTAGTGGCCAGAATAAGTATTGCAGTTTGAAAACTGTAATCCTCACCAGCGAGGATTACAGTTTTCATATGGTGTACAGACACCCCGATTGGCCAATCGGGGCGTCTGTACACCACCCGGAAGCGTGGGCTTCCGGGTCCAGACGCATCCTGATGCCGTGATCACGTGTGATGCGGCAAGTCTCTGCTGTTAGAAACAGCAGAGACTTGCCGGCCATGACGCCCGCCGCACCCGCGAGCGGGCGTCATGTCCCCGCACCGCCCGCGCGCCGTACATGTACGGCGGCGGTCGGGAAGGGGTTAAGGTCCTTTTACATGAGACTATGCACAGGCTAGTATCATGAATGAACAGGATGTTCCTGAGAGTTGTCTGATGGTTAAGCTGGGGTGATAGTGATAATACACACCACAACTGCTGCAGAACCTCATAATACACACCTCAGTTGCTGCAGAACCTCATTATACACACCGCAGTTGCTGCAGAACCTCATTATACACACCTCAGCTGCTGCAGTCCTTTTGTAAAAAATTGATGTGGTTGGGCCATATCAACCAATACTGGAGAGATACCTTCCTTCACCTTGCAATGCAGCAAGCCCCTACAATTATACAGAGAGTAGCTGGAGAAATATCAGGGTTTCTAAAGGGAAGAGCCGTTCCGTGTAGCGATATATTCTGTGGAAGTCGAGTAACATTGACAAATGCATTGACCTTTTCTTGGCTACGTCACTTGAAAGCAGTGAAATTACTAGCTTGTTAATTGTCTATTTTTCTTTGTAGCTCTTCTTTCATGGAAATCCCAATTCCCAGCATGCCATAGATCATCATAGCTAAGTCGCTTTGCTCCTATTCAGTAATTAAGTAGTTTTATAATTAAAATGATATCAACATCAATAAGAGGGGGAGCATGAATGTAAAACGCCAACAATAAGCCAAAGAACAAGTCATCTCCGAATGTATCTGAAGCAAAAAGACCAAAGAGAAGCTTTAAGAGCCTTTGTTTTATACAAGATGGCAATAAATGTATTATAAAAAGGTAAAAAAGCAAAAAAATAAAAATAAAAATCTTGCAAAATTGGAACAGGTTCAAAGGGTCACTCAGAAGCACAATTAAAGAATGAGCTTAGCGATTACATTTGGCACAAAGTGTCTATCGGCGTCATGCATATTTATGAAATCAAATAAGATTAGGTTGTTATTCAGAAGAATTGGAAATAAAAGATTTCTCAGCCGGATTGTGTTTTATGCTTTTGATTGACAACTGATCAGGATCGGTAAATGCAATAAGCGTTAGAATATGATGAAAACGTCTCCATATAACAATGCCTGTCTGCTTTACCATGCAGATTTCCAAAATGTTCCCAAAACACAACTACTGTAGTGCTTAGTACAAAAGAACCAATACAACTTAATATGAAGTATTGCACCTAAAGATGTAGCAGGTGCCAACTGTCATCTGACATCTGCTGGGCCAGTGACAGGAAAATCTGGGCCCCATACACCCAGAGTGTGGGGCCTCAGACTGCACCCTTATAGTAGGAGAGGGAATCAGTTGGGGGTCATTAGAGAGACATGATTTTACAGTGGCTTAGTGAGTGTGGAGCAGGTGAAGCCACAAAGTCACCAGGTGGCTGAGGTTCTATGTAAAGGCAGGTGCACACAAGGTGGCAGGGGCTCTGTGGGTGAACACAAGGTGGAGGGGCTCTGTGGGGGCCAGTATACACAAGGGAGTGAGGTTTTATGGGAGACAAGTGTACACAAGGTGGCAGGGCTCTGTGAAAGCAGGTGCACACAAGGTGGCAGGGGCTCTGTGGGGGCCAGTATACACAAGGGAGTAGGGTTTTATGGGAGACAAGTGTACACAAGGTGGCAGAGCTCTTTTATGGCAGGTGTACACAAGGTGGCAAGGACTCTGTGGGGGCAGGTGTATTCAAGGTGGCAGGGGCTCTGTGAGGGAATGCGTACATAACATGGCAGAGGTCTAAGGCAGAGAGGTTTAAAATAGGTAACAGGGCTCTATGGGTAGACAGGTGCATATAAGTTGGAGGGGCTGTATGTGGGGCACATGTACACAAGGTGTTAGGGCTTTATGGGGATAGGTGCACACAAAATGAGTAGGAGTACATAAGGAGGAAGGGTTCAAACAAGATAGTAGAGTCCTATGGGGGGCAGGTGCACACAAGTTTGCAGGACTCTATAGGGGATATGTAGGTGTACTCAAGGTGGCAGGGGCTCTTTAGGAGCAGGTGTACACAAGGTGGTAGGGGTTCTGTGGGGGAAGGTGACACAAGTTGGCCATTTTGGGGTACACAAGGTGGAAAAGCTCTATGGTGGGTAGGGGTAAGCAATGTGGCAGGGATCCATGGAGGAAAGGTGCAAACAAGGGGGCAGGGCTTTGTAGGGGACACAAGTATACAAGGCAGTAGGGCTTTATGGCGGACAGGTGCAAACAAAGTGACAAGAGCTCTATGGATGCAGGTGTACACACTGTGACAGGGACCTATGGGGGCAGGTACACACAAGGTTAAAGGACTCTATTGGAGGCAGGTGTCCATAAGGTGGCAGAGCTCTATGGCAGGGGTACACAAGGTAGTAGGGCTTTATGGGGGGCAGGTGCACAAAAAGTGACAGTAGCTTTGTGGAGGCAGGTGTACACAATGTGGAAGGGTCCTATGGGGGGCAGGTATACATAAGGTGGCAGAGCTCTATGGAAGGCAGGTGTACATAAGGTGGCAGAGCTCTATGGAAGGCAGGTGTACATAAGGTGGCAGAGCTCTATGGCGGGCAGGGGTACACAATGTGGATGGGATCTATGGCGGAAGGTGCATACAAGGTGGCAGGACTTTATGGGGGAAGGTGCACATAACGAGACGGGTTCTGTGGGGGAGAAGCAGAGCTCTGTAAGGCCTCTGTAAATGAAAGTGCTAGTGGAACAGAAGCTATGTGTTGGGTGGGTAGTCGACAAGGTTGCACAGGTGTACAGAGGAGTCACAATGTATAAGAAGTCTTTGGGAAGGGGGTATAGGTGTCAGGGGCTTTTCTATGGGAAGAGGAAGGACACAGGGTGGTAGAGTCTCATTGGAGGCACAGTGTCAGGAGTACAGAAAGTGGCAGTGGCTCTGTGGGAATTAGAGGAGGCTTGAAGGACACATAGTGGGAGGGGTATTGTGGATGAAGGGGGAACAGAAGTGAGGATCAGGGTTGCCAACCGTCCAGAAATTTCTGGACAGTCCGTAAAAATAGGCAACATGTTCCCGTGTTTGTGAAAAAAATAGATCTGTCTGTTATTTTTTTTTTTTTTCATTTTAGCCTGGCGGTACTTGACTTAATTATTTTGGTCATAATTGTCATCATTTTACAGGTCACAGTAAATGCTGGTAATGAGTTCTCAACAGTATATTGACCTGGATTAATTATCATCTTTATCATTTATTATGGTTTTCCAATTTGTCTGTAAAAAATGTTGGCTGTTCGTAATTTTGGTATAAGTTGTCCTGACCTTACTTCCATGGGGGGACCAGGCTTCGCTCAGGGCCTTCTTTATTTTTATTAGTTGTAGATGGGCGGGAGAAAGGGCAGTGGACAGCAATGGTGACAGTGGTGCCCCTTTGCACATTTTAGCTTGGCTCCTGACAGTGGTCCTGATAGCGGTCCTAGGTGTGTGGTATATGAAGCAGAAGCACAATATTCTGGAGTTGTAACTCGGTCTTTCTATATTTCTCCTATTTTTATACTACGGTGTCCAGTAGCAGTCCCAGTTAGTCATTGACAGCCTTCCCTATATAAGTGTGCCCGCAAAGATAGATGTCAGTCATTGAAAGAACCGCCTACCGGACTTGTTGGCCCTTTTGTCTTCACCATCTCGATTGGGTTCAGGTCTGGTGACTGTGGAGGCCAGGTCATCTAGTGTAGCACCCCATCACTCTCCTTCTTGGTCAAATAGCCCTTACACAGCCTGGAGGTGTGTTTGGGGCCATTGTCCTGTTGATAAATAAATGAAGGTCCAACTAAACACAAACCGGGTGGAATAGCATGCCGCTGCAAGATGCTGTGGTAGCCATGCTGGTTCAGTATGCCTTCAATTTAGAATAAATCCCCAAAAGTGTCACCAGCAAAGCACCCCCACACCATCACACCTCCTCCTCCATGCGTCACGGTGGGAACCAGGCATGTAGAGTCCATCCGTTCACCTTTTCTGCGTCGCACAAAGACACAGTGGTTGGAACCAAAGATCTCAAATTTGGACTCATCAGACCAAAGCACAGATTTCCACTGGTCTAATTACCATTCCTTGTGTTCTTTAGCCCAAACAAGTCTCTTCTGCTTGTTGCCTGTCCTTAGCAGTGGTTTCCACCATGAAGGCCTGCTGCACACAGTCTCCTCTTAACAGTTGTTGTAGAGATGTGTCTGCTGCTAGAACTCTGTGTGGCATTGACCTGGTCTCTAATCTGAGCTGCTGTTAACCTGTGATTTCTGAGGCTGGTGACTCGGATGAACTTATCCTCCGCAGCAGAGGTGACTCTTGGTCTTCCTTTTCTGGGGAGGTCCTCATGTGAGCCAGTTTCTTTGTAGCGCTTGATGGTTTTTGCGACTGCACTTGGGGACACTTTCAAAGTTTTCCTAATTTTTCGGACTGAGTGACCTTCATTTCTTAAAGTAATGATGGCCACTCGTTTTTCTTTACTTAGCTGCTTTTTTCTTGCCATAATACAAATTCTAACAGTCTATTCAGTAGGACTATCAGCTGTGTATCCACCTGACGTCTGCCCAGCACAACTCATGGTCCCAACGCTATTTATAAGGCAAGAAATCCCACTTATTAAACCTGACAGGGCACACCTGTGAAGTGAAAACCATTTCAGGTGACTATCTCTTGAAGCTCATCAAGAGAATACCAAGAGGGTGCAAAGCAGTAATCAAAGCAAAAGGTGGCTACTTTGAAGAACCTAGAATATAAGACATATTTTCAGTTGTTTCACACTTTTTTGTTAAGTATATAATTCCACATGTGTTAAGTCATAGTTTTGATGCCTTCAGTGTGAATTTACAATTTTCATAGTCATGAAAATACAGAAAACTCTTTGAATGAGAAGGTGTGTCCAAACATTTGGTGTGTACTGTATATAGAAAGCTGCTCAGCTCCTATCAGTATGCCTTAAATGTTCAGATGGGAAAACCCATTTTAGCACTAGTATTACCCCAATTGACTCTGAATTAAAGGTATTCTCTGGGAATTTGATATTGATGGCTTATCCTCAGGATAGATCATCAATATTATATTGGTGGTGGTCGAATGCTGGCACCCTCGCTCATCAATTATTTCAAGTGGCTGTGGCACTCCGGTCAATGCTGTCGCCTCTTCATAGCCATCCAAACAAAGTGCCATCCTTGATATTGAAGCTCATGGACCTGAGCTGTGGTAAGGTCATGTGACCGATGTTCAGTGACATCACTGGCCTAGGTCGAGGCATAAGTGCTCACAGAGGGCTGAGACCTCTTCTAACAGCTGAATGGTTGGGGTCGAACCCTGGCCAATCTGATATTGATTACCTGTCCTGAGAATAGGCCACCGATATCAAATTCCTGGATAAACCCTTTAATCTTTCTATAAATTTAGCTTGCTTTGCTATTTTTTACATTACACCTTTAGATTTAAATGTACAATGGGTTAAAGACGCAGGTCAAGACAAGTGTTGACTGAGGGGTTCTTGATTGGGGAGAGGGGCTCAGTACAGTCACCCCCAAATTTGACCTGAATTTTGGATCAGGTGGTTCTGATTCTGAATTTTGGAGAAAGACAGATAAATAAAAAAAAAAAATATATATATATATATATATATATATATATATATATATATATATATAGAGAGAGAGAGAGAGAGAGAGGGATTTTTTTTAAGTGAGAGACAAAAGAGAAAAAATATGAGTCCTAGGAGACTCCTGGTCTCTTAAGGTCAGGGGCTGGCTGGCAAATTTTAGCCTGGGGGGCAAGCACACAGCACTGGCCCATGTGTAGCGGCCCACCCTTAACCTGTTTAACTCCGCCTACCATAAAGCCGGTATAGGTAAATGGGCTTTAAATGGTTAAAAGGCGGCAGCTGGTTGTGTTTTCATGTTGGATCCCAGATACAGAACATGGCTGAGTCCGTAGCAACAGCCTGATCATTAGAGGGACAAGATTTACCAACCCCTGAGCTTAAGAGACTCCATTGAGTACAATGGGGTCTGCTCAGGATGCTGCTCCTTTACCGAACAAAAAAGTCTTGCACTTTTCTGACCGGTCTTTTTAACAGAATCTGTGACCCAAACGCAAATGTGAATGGATAGTATTAGACGTATAGCATCAGATGTCTGTTTAACACACAAATACAGAGCAAGAACCAAGATCACTACATACACACAGCACCAGAACCAAACCTAGAAGTCAAACACAGAACCAGAACCAAGTTCACTGCATGAATACAGCACCAGAACCAGGCCCATATGTCAAATACAGCAACAAAATCAACAAGAAATATAGCACCATAACTAAACCAATAAGTCAAATACAGAACCAGAACCAAGTTTACTACATAAATATAGTACCAGAACCAAACCCATAAGTCAAATACAGCACCAGAACCAAGTTCTCTACATAAATACAGCACCGGAACCAAGTTCTGTACATAAATACAGCACCAGAACCAAGTTCTGTACATAAATACATCACCAGAACCAAGTTCTGTACATAAATACATCACCAGAACCAAGTTCTCTACATAAATACAGCACCAGAACCAAGTTCTCTACATAAATACAGCACCAGAGCCAAGTTCTCTACATAAATACATCACCAGAACCAAGTTCTCTACATAAATACATCACCAGAACCAAGTTCTCTACATAAATACATCACCAGAACCAAGTTCTCTACATAAATACAGACACCAAACAGCCAACCAAGTTCTCTACATAAATACATCACCAGAACCAAGTTCTCTACATAAATACAGCACCAGAACCAAGTTCTCTACATAAATACATCACCAGAACCAAGTTCTCTACATAAATACATCACCAGAACCAAGTTCTCTACATAAACACATCACCAGAACCAAGTTCTCTACATAAATACAGCATCAGAACCAAGTTCAATACATAAATACATTACCAGATTTTAAATGTTTAGTACAGATACCATCTGAGTAGTCAGGTCAGTCCTCGCCATATGAAACTACAGCTCCCAGTATGGCCTGAACAAGTGTAAAGGGATGCTGGGAGTTGTTGCGCAAAACAGCATGCTACCACCCATCATCAGCTGTAGGTCATCCAGGTGATTACAATCTCATCATACACAGTCAGTAGCAGAATAATCATTTCCATTTAGTGACTTACAGGTGACGTCTCTTCCTGAGTTCTTCCCCATCTGGTTCAGACCACCATGACGACTCCTCCCATCCACAATGCAGCTTTGCAGATTTTGCCGAGAAGACATTGGCACCCTGCATACTGACACAAACTCCTCTTAGTGCCACATTCTGTGCCCTGAATATAACAGCAGCATTAGTGCCACATACTCTGTGCCCTCTGTATACAGTGCCATATGCCCTCTGTATATAGTGCCACACACTCTGTGCCCTCTGTATATAGTGCCACATTCTCTGTGCCCTCTGTATATAGTGCCACATGCTCTGTGCCCTCTGTATACAGTGCCATATGCCCTCTGTATATAGTGCCACATGCTCTGTGCCCTCTGTATGTAGTGCCACACACTCTGTGCCCTCTGTATATAGTGCCACATGCTCTGTGCCCTCTGTATATAGTGCCACACACTCTGTGCCCTCTGTATACAGTGCCATATGCCCTCTGTATATAGTGCCACATGCTCTGTGCCCTCTGTATATAGTGCCACATACTCTGTGCCCTCTGTATATAGTGCCACATGCTCTGTGCCCTCTGTATATAGTGCCACATGCTCTGTGCCCTCTGTATATAGTACCACATACTCTGTGCCCTCTATATAGAGTGCCACATGCTCTGTGCCCTCTGTGTATAGTGCCATATGCCCTTTACCCTCTGTATATAGTGCCACATGCTCTGTGTCCTCTGTTTATAGTGCCACACATAGTGCCCCCAATGCTAGTGCCACATGCTTGGTGCCCCTTATAAAACGTGCCTCTTATATGTGCCCCTTTGTGTATAGTGCCCCTTCAGTGTGCCTCCTTTATGTATTGTGCCTCTTGCAGTATATGTGCCCATTTGTGTATAGTGCCCCTTCAGTGTGTCCCCTGAATACAGCGTACACACACTGTATTATAATACTCTGTAAAAGCTAGATTGCAGTGGGTGAGACGTCACTGGCTACAAGTTGCTAACGGTCACATGACAAGCTAGATGCAGTGGGTATATAGAGTATATACAGCAGTGTATATAATATATATCTGTACACACTGCATCTATTATACCTCGTACTTCACATATCAGTACACTGCTGCATATACTATATATCTATACACACTATATCTATTATACCTCATACCTCACATATCAGTACACTGCTGTATATATTATATATCTGTACACGCTGCATCTATTATACCTCGTACCTCACATATCAGTACACGGCTGTATATACTATATATCTGTACACACTGCATCTATTATACCTCGTACCTCACATATCAGTACACTGCTGTATATACTATATATCTGTACACGCTGCATCTATTATACCTCATATGTCACATATCAGTACACTGCTGTATATACTATATATCTGTACACACTGCATCTATTATACCTTATACCTCACATATCAGTACACTGCTGTATATACTATATACCTGTACACACTGCATCTATTATACCTCATACCTCACATCAGTACAATGCTGTATATACTATATATCTGTACAGACTACATCTATTATACCTCATACCTCTCATATCAGTACACTGCTGTATATACTATATATCTGTACACACTACATCTATTATACCTCATACCTCACATATCAGTACACTGCTGTATATACTATATATCTATACACACTGCATATATTATACCTAATACCTCACATATCAGTACACTGCTGCATATACTATATATCTGTACACACTGCATCTATTATACCTCATACCTCACATATCAATACACTGCTGTATATATATCTGTACACACTGCATCTATTATACTTTTATAATAGATGCAGTGTGTACAGATATATAGGATATACAGCAGTGTATTGATATGTGAGGTATGAGGTATAATAGATGCAGTGTGTACAGATATATAGTATATACAGAAGTGTACTGATATGTGACGTATGAGGTATAATAGATGCAGTGTGTACAGGTATATAGTATATACAGCAGTGTACTGATATGTGAGGTATGAGGTATAATAGATGTAGTGTGTACAGATATATAGTATATACAGCAGTGTACTGATATGAGAGGTATGAGGTATAATAGATGTAGTGTGTACAGATATATAGTATATACAGAAGTGTACTGATATATGAGGTACGAGGTATAATAGATGCAGTGTGTACAGGTATGTAGTATATACAGCAATGTACTGATATGTGAGGTATGAGGTATAATAGATGTAGTGTGTACAGATATATAGTATATACAGCAGTGTACTGATATGTGAGGTATGAGGTATAATAGATGTAGTGTGTACAGATATATAGTATATACAGCAGTGTACTGATATGTGAGGTATGAGGTATAATAGATGTAGTGTGTACAGATATATAGTATATACAGCAGTGTACTGATATGAGAGGTATGAGGTATGAGGTATAATAGTGTGTACAGATATATAGTATATACAGCAGTGTACTGATATGTGAGGTACGAGGTATAATAGATATAGTGTGTACAGATATATAGTATATACAGCAGTGTACTGATAAGTGCGGTATGAGGTATAATAGATGCAGTGTGTACAGATATATAGTATATACAGAAGTGTACTGATATGTGAGGAATGAGGTATATTAGATGCAGTGTGTACAGATATATAGTATATACAGCAGTGTACTGATATGTGAGGTATGAGGTATAATAGATGCAGTGTGTACAGATATATAATATATACAGCAGTGTACTGATATGTAAGGTACGAGGTATAATAGATATAGTGTGTACAGATATATAGTATATACAGCAGTGTACTGATAAGTGAGGTATGTGGTATAATAGATGCAGTGTGTACAGATATATAATATATACAGCAGTGTACTTATATGTGAGGTGTGATGTATAAATTACACCTTGTATCTCACATATCAGTACACTGCGTTGTATACTATATACCTGTACACACTGCATGTATTATACCTCGTACCTCACATATCAGTACACTGCTGTATATATTATATATCTGTACACACTACATCTATTATACCTCATACCTCACATATCAGTACACTGCTGTATATACTATATACGTTTACCCACTGCATCTATTATACCTTGTACCTGACATATCAGTACTCTTTGTGTATATATCAGGTGTAAAAGATGCAGTGTGTACAGATATATGTGGACAGTCATATATTATGGTCACTGTGTTAGAGTTAAGGACCAGTATTGGGGTTAGGGGTCAGTATTGGGGTTAGGGGTCAGTATTAGGGATAGGCGTAGTATTAGCATAAAGCTACATTCAGATGACCGAAAGTGTTTTGCAGTCCCCAAATTGTGGATCCGCAAAACACAAATACTGGCCTTGTGCGTTCCACATTTTGCGGAACGCACAGTGCCAGCCCTATATAGAAATGCCTATTCTTGCGGACAAGAATAGGACATATGCACTATATTTTTTGGGGGGAACGGAACTACGTATGCGGACAGTACATGGTGTGGTGTCCGCATCTTTTGCGGCCCCATTGAAATGAATGGGTCCGCACCCGTTCGGCAAAATTGTGGAACGGATTCAGACTTAGAAATACGGTCATCTGAATGCACCCTTACGGCCAGTATTAGAATTAGAGTCAGTATCAGTTAGGGGCCAGTACTGGGGTTAGAGGCAGCGTTAGGGTACATTCAAACAACCGTATTTCCATTCACTTCGAAGGGGCCGCAAATCCTAAGTTCTGTTCCGCGAGCCCCGCAAAAAAAGATAGAGTATGTTTTATTCTTGACTTGCAATCGCAGACAAGAACAGGCATTTCTATCATAGGGCTGGACATGTGTGTTCCACAAAATGTGGAATGCACACGGCCAGTATCCGTGTTTTGTGGATCCGCAATTTGTGGACCTCAAAACACATATGGTCATGTGAATGTAGCCTCAGGGTTAGGGGTCAGTAGTAGGGTTAGGGGTCTGTATGGTGTAGTATTAGAGTTAGAGAAAGTATTAGGGTTAGCAGTCAATATTAGGGTTAGGGACAGGATTAGGTGTCAATATTAGGGTTAGGGGTCCAGGGTTAGAGGTCAGTACAAGGGTAGGGGTCAGGGGCCAGTATTAGAGGTCAGGGGCCAGTACTAAGGTTAGGCTACTTTGACACTTGCGTCAGCAGGATCCGTTTGTGAGATCCGTCACAGGCTCTCACAAACAGTCCTGAACTGATCAGTTTTTCCTTAATGCATTCTGAATGGATAAGGATCCGTTCAAAATGCATCAGTTTGCCTCCGTTCTGTCTCCATTCCGCTCTGGCAGCGTTTTGGTGTCCGCTTGACTGAGCAGAATGGAGACAGATCCGTCATGACTACAATGTAAGTTAATGGGGACGGATCCGTTTTGTCTGACACAATAGAAAACGGATCCGTCCTCCATTGACTTTCAATGGAGTTCTGAACGGATCCGTCTCTGCTATATAAAATATAATACAAACTGATCCGTTCAGAACGGATGCAGACGGTTGTATTATCAGGACGGATCCGTTTGTGAGAGCCTGGACGGATCTCACAAACGGATACTGCTGACGCAAGTGTGAAAGTAGCCTTAGGGGTGCGACAGGGCCAGTATTAGGGGGTCAGGCAAGGCCAGTATTAGGGGTCAGTACTAGGGGGTAAGGGGCTAGTATCAGGGTTAGGGGTCCAAGGTTAGAGGTCAGTACTAGGGTAGGGGTCAGGGGCCAAAATAAGTGGTCAGCGGCCAGTACTAGAGGTCAGGGGCCAGTACTAGGATTAGGGGTCAGGCAGGGTCAGTATTAGGGGTCAGGGGCCAGTATTAGGGTCAGGGGTAAAGGGGTAAGGCAGGGTGGTCAGTAATAGTTGGGCAGGGGCCAGTATTAGGGTTAGGGTAAGGCAGGGCCAGTATGGGGGGTCAGTAATAGGGAGGCAGGGGGCAGTATTAGGTTAAGGGGTGCATGTAGAGAGCATGGGGGGGCAGTTAATACTCACCTGTCCAGGCTCGGTCCCACGATGCAGACCCGGCCTCTTCTGGCGGGTCTGCTCCTAAGGAACGTCGCAGGCGGCGCAATGACGTCATCGCGCCGCCTGCGTCAATTCAGTGCGCCGGCCACCGGGAGTAGCGGAGCAGGGAGCCAGAGGTTCCCTGCTCCGCCTGCGCTGGCTGCTACTGGCACAATTGTATCTGCATCTAGTGGATGCAGATACAATTGAGTTCAGGAGCCGCAGCGGCCCTGACATACACCGGCCCGGGGGGCATCTGCCCTCCTGCCCCCCGGCCCAGCCCGCCCCTGCTTAAGGTCCTTTTACATGAGACTATGCACAGGCTAGTATCGTGAATGAACAGGATGTTCCTGAGAGTTGTCTGATGGTTGAGCTGGGGTGATAGCTGCGTTTTCATGCAGCAATCAAGTCCTCTTTGTTGAGGAGGACGTTCACTACTCCTAACCTTCGTCCCCCTGCAGATTCATTGTTTTCTGGCAGCACATTTCTCGTAATGATGCTGGTAATGATGGTGATGATTTTACGTAAAAGATTTCATCACCCAATAAATGATCATTTGCTCCTTTGCCGGGTGATCAGCAGCACCTTGACATGGGGCAATTACAGTATTTTTTGCCCTATAAGACACACCGGCCCATAAGAGTCACCTAGGTTTTAGAGGAGGACAATAAGAAAAAAATATTTTTCATTAAAGCTTTGGTCAGACCCCCCAATCAGACCCCAATGTTAATCAGACCTAAGCTGTCAGCCCGAATAAGACCCCCAATGTTAATAAGACCCCAGTAAGACCTCAGATTAGACCCCCAATCAGACCCCAATGTGAATGACCCCCAATCAGATCTCAAATAAGAGCCCCATGCCTCATATCAGCCCCCATATGTCTTTCACCAGCCCCCATTGCCTCTCATCAGCCACCTTTGCATTTCATTAGCCCCCATAAGCCTTAAATCAGCCCCCAGCCTCCATAAATCAGCCCCCAGCAGCATTACATGAGCTCCCTTTTGCCTCTCACCTGCCACCAGCCACTTCATATCAGCCCCCTTTGCCTCCATTTTTATAAAATAAATAAACCACTTACGTCTCCTGCTCCTGGACGCAGCCGCTCCTCTCCGCCCACTCTCTGCCTTCCTGCTGCCGCTAGCTGTGCTTTGAACTGGCGCGCACAGCGTGACAGCCGTCAGCCGAGCGGAGGACCAGGAAGCGGTGAGTTTCGCCCACTTTTGGGGGAAAAAATGCGTCTTATAGAGCTAAAAATACCGTAGTCACACTAGGAACATTCATCTAGATAACTGTCCCAAGAGGGCAGAAATTATATCTGCTCTGCTACATCCTACAGGAACATGAGAAAAAATAGAAGGCTGGAGCTGGGTGGGGAGTTGCCAGGATTGATTGGATAGATTGTGATACAATCCAGCAGTTTACAGGAAGTCAGCAGCACAGGAGAGACTGATTTCCTGTCTACACCGAACAGCATACTCTGGACTGGTAGTCAACACTGCTAACCATAGAGTTGGAATGAAACTGATTGCCCTGCTGAAATATTGCTGGTGATTTAGCATTATATATATAAAAAATAAATAAATAAAAAATTATAATCAAACGCCTTTAATAGTTTCGGGACCATTGGGACATGGTAGCGAGGCCAATATGAACTGTAAATGCAGCAACATTTCTAGAATATTTTTGTGCATGTAAATGAATACATAAAAATTCCATAAATCCCATACAGCGCAATGTCAGATGGAAATGAAATATATATTACATTCAAATTTTTGAAGCAAAGGTTGACAAGAGTTAGTGATAGTGTTACCTGTTCCTGCAGCTAATGACTGGTAACATATTCATGTGTCATAACGAATGCGACTAATAAACCAGATGACTGACTCCTTGCTTTCCATAGGGGATCAAGCCACAAAATAGCAATGTCAGTGTCTGCCAGTGTATTCCCAGTACGGACACCGTCACCTGTCTTTTTAACTTGTAGCTCAGATACAGTACGTATAGATCTTAGAACCTTGACGTAGTAGGCTGATAGTTAAATATAATGCTGACATAAATTAAAAGTTGTAATAAAAAATGAAATAAAAAAATGAATAGAAAATTGTAAAATGAAAAAGGTGAAACGAAAAATAAAAATAGTAGGTCAGAAAATGAAATGAAAAAATTAACAAAAATAATTTTAACATAAATAATTACAAGTTGAACTATGCCATTCTTTACTAGGAGGAATTATTCAGCCTTACGTCGAACTGACGGGTTATTTTTCATTGCAGAATTGTTGCCATCTAAAAGCTTCAATTATTTTTCTGCCCCATTTAATGCCTTTTTCTCAAATTGCGTTGATCAAACTGCTCATTTAGCTCCTTACATCAATCACTCGCATCTAATCATTAATTTTATTACTACTTAAATCGCAACATGGAGGCTTCATGAGACGAGGCCTGTACGGAGAACGATGCCTGATCTAAATTTGACAGCCTTCTTATGAAAATCTTTAATATTGATGAGTCGGTCCGGCCAGAGCACCTCCATTGATTTTCTCAGTCAATCTTAGGTGTGGATTGAAGAAAATAAATTTACAAAACAGCATTAGCGACATACAGTAGAAAAGCTGATTTAACATTGCTTTTTTTCCTAAGCAAAGCTAAAAATTTATGAGACACACAGCTTTATCAAGAGGGGCATTTCAAGCATAAAGAACAGTTAAAATGAATTACAAAATAAAGGGAATTTCTTATATTTAATATCATTGTATTTTAGTCTATAGAATAGAATTAATACATTCAAAATTTTTACTTAATTTTGTGATTTTTTTTTATTTCTAAGAAAAAGCTTCTCTGTGGCGGCCATATTGGAGGCATACCCTACCTGTACCGTCTGTATAGACAGTGCAACCGGGTGTGTGTTTTACTGCAGTGGCAATGAATGGGGTTAAAGGGATATCGGATAAGTGTCTGATTGGTGAGGGTCCAACTGCTGGAACCTCCACCGATTCACGAGAACAGGGGTGTGTATGAATGGAAACTGCAGAAGATCTCCAGCAGACTCACAGAGATTAATGAAACTGCAGCTCTTATGCTTAATCACTACTCCATTGATTTTGGGAGACACAGGACTCCTCTTCTCATGATCAGTGGGGGTCCCAGTGGTCACACCCCCACTGAGTTAACACTTATCCCCTATCTGACACATGGATGAGAAGTTTAAAACCTTACTCAACCTTTGATGGTAATAGACATGTCTGAAGACTAAAACCAGGAAGTAGTGGAATACAGCCCCTTCGTGCAGAGGACGCGGCAGTTGTAAAGAGAGCAGAGCCTCTAGGTGTAACGGCAACACCCCTGTTGCTCCTAGAGGCTCCTTTGCAGATACTTAAACATCATATTTCTCAGCAATGCGGGCACATATGAACATGGGACCAACACAGATATCTTCTGCTGCCAAGTGCACATGCAACAGGTCAGGCAGGTCCATAGGTACAAATCTGCTAAAAGATGGCTATTAAATGTATATCGTATAGATACTATTGCCCTGGCTTATCTAGGCCTCCAGCTGCACAATAAAATTGTTATTAAATCCCACTTCCCGCAAATATGTCAGAGATGACTCTGCTGACAATGACCCAGTCTACACAGCAAAGCTGTAACTGAGCTGCAGAATGAAATGTGTCATTTTATATACAGTATACAATACAGACCAAAAGTTTAGACACATCTTCTCATTCAAAGAGTTTTCTGTATTGTCATGACTATGAAAATTGTAGATTCACACTGAAGGCATCAAAACTATGAATTAACACATGTGGAATTATATACTTAACAAAAAGTGTGAAACAACTGAATATATGTCTTATATTCTAGGTTCTTCAAAGTAGCCACCTTTTGCTTTGATTACTGCTTTGCACACTCTTGGCATTCTCTTGATGAGCTTCAAGAGGTAGTCACCTGAAATGGTATTCCAACAGTCTTGAAGGAGTTCCCAGAGATGCTTAGCACTTGTTGGCTCTTTTGCCTTCACTCTGCGGTCCAGCTCACCCCAAACCATCGATTGGGTTCAGGTCTGGTGACTGTGGAGGCCATGTCATCTGGCGTAGCACCCCATCATTCTCCTTCTTGGTCAAATAGCCCTTACACAGCCTGGAGCTGTGTTTGGGGTCATTGTCCTGTTGATAAATAAATGATGGTCCAACTAGACGCAAACCGGATGGAATAGCATGCCGCTGCAAGATGCTGTGGTAGCCATGCTGGTTCAGTATGCCTTCAATTTTGAATAAATCCCCAACAGTGTCACCAGCAAAGCCCCCCCACACCATCACACCTCCTCCTCCATGCTTCACGGTGGGAACCAGGCATGTAGAGTCCATCCGTTCACCTTTTCTGCATCGCACAAAAACACAGTGGTTGGAACCAAAGATCTCAAATTTGGACTCATCAGACCAAAGCACAGATTTCCACTGGTCTAATGTCCATTCCTTGTGTTCTTTAGCCCAAACAAGTCTCTTCTGCTTGTTGCCTGTCCTTAGCAGTGGTTTCCACCATGAAGGCCTGCTTCACACAGTCTCCTCTTAACAGTTGTTGTAGAGATGTGTCTGCTGCTAGAACTCTGTGTGGCATTGACCTGGTCTCTAATCTGAGCTGCTGTTAACCTGCGATTTCTGAGGCTGGTGACTCGGATGAACTTATCCTCCGCAGCAGAGGTGACTCTTGGTCTTCCTTTCCTGGGGTGGTCCTCATGTCAGCCAGTTTCTTTGTAGCGCTTGATGGTTTTTGCGACTGCACTTGGGGACACTTTCAAAGTTTTCCCAATTTTTCGGACTGACTGACCTTCATTTCTTAAAGTAATGATGGCCACTCGTTTTTCTTTACTTAGCTGCTTTTTCTTGCCATAATACTGTCAGGGCCGGCTGCAGGTCTGGCCGCCGTGCCTTGGCTGCCGGTCCCCCTGTGCCTGAACCGTTGCTAGGGACGCGGCGGGTTGCCGCACCCAACTCGCGTTCCTAGTTACGCACACTCTGATTTCAGTGCGCATGTCCCTTTGAACTGGCTTTGCTGTATTCACTGGCATCCACCCTGTTTTTACCAGGTGTTCTGTGATTGAGGCTAATCTTACTGACAGGTTCCCAGCCCCTATCAGGGGTTGGGGCGGGAGTCCAGTCGGTATTTAGGTTCCTTCCTGCTACACCTCATTGCCAGTGCTTGTTTGGTCTTCCAGCAGTCACCAGCCTTCCTTGAGCTCCTGTTGTTGGTATCTTATCGCAGCTGCGCTCCTGGATCTCGCTTTGTTTTCTGTGTTTATGCTATTTTGTCTCTCTGTGCTTTACCCCGGCTAGCTTCTTGGACATTCTTGTGGATTACGTTTTTGACCTGATACTGCTCTCTTGTTATCGACCTCGGACCGTCTGACCCTCCTCTGTGTTTCTCGTTGTTTGTCTGTCAGTCTGTCCTCCATACCCGCCTCCCTAGCTAGGCAAGGGACTGTCGTCCAGTTGTCCCCCTAGGACCTTTAGCCTAGGGTGAGGCAAGTAGGCAGGGACAGGGGTTGCGGGTCGAGCTAGGGACCACCACTCTCCCCGGACCCCAGACCTCCCCTGACAGAAGCACTGGCCACTAAGAAGTCTTCACCTGTTATCCGCCCCGCTACTTTCTTAGCTCCAATGGATCCAGTAGCATCCTTGGCGGCCCAGGTGCAGACCTTGACCAAGGTCGTTTCAGCCTTGACGGACCGGGTTCGTCAACAGGATCAGGCGCTGGCCTCCGCCCAGGTCCCCCCGCCTGACCAACCACTCCCATCTCCTGTATTTGTACGCTCAGAGCCCCGTGTGTCTATGCCCGATTTTTTCTCAGGGGATAGATCGCAGTTCTTCTCGTTCTGAGAGGGCTGCAAATTGTACTTTGACCTGTGCCCCCTCTCATCCGGATCCGAATTCCAGAGGGTGGGTCTGGTCATTTCTAGACTCCGAGGTGAGCCCCAAAAATGGGCCTTCTCTTTATCCCCTGAATCATCAGCAAGTCAGTCAGTTGACAGGTTTTTGCAGCCCTGGGTTTGATTTATGATGAGCCGGACAGAACTGCTCAAGCTGTGACTAAACTCCTGACCCTCAGACAGGGTAGGCGACCGGCCGAGGACTTCTGTACCCAATTTCGCCAGTATTGTACGGACTCTAGGTGGAATGATCATGCTCTCAAGGATCATTTCCTAGCTGGTCTATCTGACTCCTTAAAGGACCTTCTCCTGGGACAGCCGGAGCCACAAACCTTGGAACAGGCTATGGCTCTTGCTGTCCGGGCAGACCGGCGCCTTAGGGCGCGACGTTCTGACAGATCATCTCCTCTTCCTCTGTCTTTGTCCCCACCTCCGTTTTCCTCCTCTTAATTTGTTTCCACAGTTCCTTTTCCAGTGGAATCCATGGAGCTTGGGGTCATGACCCCCGAACAGCGTAGAGAGCATCGCTTCAGAAACCGCCTGTGTTTTTTCTGTGGAGATAAGGGTCATCAAATTGCCAACTGTTCCAAGAGGTCATGGTTGGGAAACTCTCGCTCCTAGGATACTTACGGGAGGGTACCCTAGGAGCACAGGTACTCCCAATTTCTAATAAAAGAGTTCTCCTGCCCTTTAAACTTCAGTTAGGTACTCGGATCTATGAAGGTAAAGCCTTTGTGGATTCGGGGTCAGCAGCTAATTTTATTAATGCTTCAGTGGTGTCAAATTTGTCTGAAGCTTTGGTACCCCTGTCTCCCAGTATTTATGTTTCTAGTGTGGATTCTACCCCTTTATTGGCAGGGGAAGTCAAATTCCAGACTCTCTTGTTAAGATTGTCGGTGGGGTCCATCCACTCTGAAGAAATAAGTTTTCTAGTCATGAAAGACTTATCGGTAGATTTAATTTTGGGGTTTCCCTGGTTGGAGCTTCATAATCCTGTGATTGACTGGTGCACGGCCGATCTGGTCAAGTGGGGTCCGCAGTGCACCAATCATCTTGCCCCTCTGTGTATGAATTCCTCCCTGTCTTTTGTTCAGTCCCTTCCTGAGTATATTGCTGATTTTACTGATGTTTTTTCTAAAACTCTGGCAGAGACCCTTCCCCCACACCGGGAAGGGGACTGCAAAATTGACCTTGTCCCTGGAGCCAAACTCCCTAAGGGAAGGATTTACAATTTAACTCTGCCTGAGAGGGAGTCTTTGAAGGAATACATCCAGCACAGTTTAGCCATTGGACACATCCGTCCTTCTGAATCTCCTACTGGGGCAGGATTCTTCTTTGTTGAGAAGAAGGACGGGGGTCTCCGTCCCTGTATAGATTACAGAAACCTCAACCAAATTACTGTCAAAAATCAGTATCCTTTGCCATTAATTCCAGACCTCCTGAATCAAACCTCTGGTTCCTCCTGGTACTCTAAATTTGACCTCCGTGGGGCATATAACCTCATTCGGATTAGACAGGGGGATGAGTGGAAAACGGCCTTTAACACCCCGTTGGGGCATTTCGAGTACCTTGTCATGCCATTCGGTCTCTGTAATGCCCCCGCGGTCTTCCAGGGTTTCATGAACACCATATTTCAGGACGTTATGGGTCTATATGTCATTGTTTATTTAGATGATATTCTGGTGTATTCCCCTGATTGGGAATCTCACGTTCATCATGTGCGAACTGTTCTACAAAGGCTTAGGGATAATAAACTGTTTGCTAAGTTAGAAAAATGTCTGTTTGCCGTTCAAAAGGTTTCATTTCTGGGGTATAATCTAACTCCTCAGGACATCCAGATGGATCCTGTCAAGGTCTCGGCAATTTCTGAGTGGGCCTGGCCCACTAGTCTCAAGTCACTCCAACGCTTCCTGGGCTTCGCTAATTATTATCGCAAGTTCATTCACAACTTCTCCGTGATTGCGAAACCCCTGACTGATCTCACTAAGAAGGGAGTGGATGTTGTGACTTGGGACCCATCGGCTGAAGAAGCCTTTAAGATATTGAAGTCTGCCTTCATGAAGGCCCCGGTTTTAGTTCAGCCTGACCTTCAAAAACCATTTGTTGTAGAGGTGGATGCTTCGGAACATGGTGTGGGTGCAGTTCTGTCGCAGGGTCCTTCCACCTTTACAAATTTAAGGCCTTGTGCTTATTTTTCTAAGAAATTTAATAGTGCTGAAAAAAATTATGATATTGGAAACAGAGAGCTGTTAGCTATCAAGTTGGCACTCGAAGAATGGAGACATTACCTTGAGGGGGCCAAAGAACAATTCATAGTGTTAACTGACCATAAGAATCTTGTTTATTTGGCTAATGCTAAACGCTTGAATGCTCGCCAGGCCCGATGGGCCCTGTTTTTTTCTCGTTTTAACTTTCTTGTCACCTATCGTCCAGGTTCCAAGAACATCAAAGCGGACGCTCTCTCCCGCAGTTTTGGGCTCGCTGATTTCTTGGAATCTGAGCCTGAAACTATCTTGTCCCCGGGTGTGGTACTTGCTGCGGTCTCTTCCAACCTAGCTTCCCAAATTCTTGCCAGTCAGTCCTCGGCACCGAAAGACCTTCCGGAAGGCAAATTATTTGTTCCCTTACATTTACACCTTAAAGTGTTGGAAGAGGCCCACAGTACATCCCTGGCTGGTCATCCCGGTATCAGAGGTACTAAAGAACTATTGTCCCGTAATTATTGGTGGCCCCGTTGGGCTAAGGATGTATTTTCTTTTGTGTCAGCCTGTCACGTTTGTGCCCGGGGAAAATGTCCTAGATTACGGCCTGAGGGCCCGTTGTGTCTGTTACCTATACCTACTAAACCGTGGACCCACATTTCCATGGATTTCATTACGGATCTGCCGGTTTCTCAGGGCTATACGGTAGTATGGGTGGTCGTTGACAGATTCTCTAAGATGACTCATTTTGTTCCCCTTAAAAAACTCCCAAATGCTAAGACCTTGTCTTCTCTGTTTATCGATCATGTGGTTCGGCTTCATGGGATTCCTGAGAACATTGTGTCTGATCGCGGTGTTCAATTTGTTGCCAAATTTTGGAGGGAGTTTTGTCATAAATTAAATATATCGTTGTCATTTTCTTCTGGTTTTCATCCTGAGACAAACGGGCAGACCAAGAGGTGAAACCAGGAGTTAATTCAGTATCTCCGCCTGTTTGTCTCTGATCAACAGCATCTCTGGTCTGAATTTCTGTCTTTGGCGGAATTCTCCATTAACAACCATGTCAATTCCTCTACCAAATGTTCTCCGTTCTTTTGTAATTTTGGCTTCCATCCTCGGTTTCGTCTTTCTGTTTCTGGTTCCTCCACTAATCCCCAGGCTGATTTCACTCATAATTCACTGTGCACAGTGTGGGACGAGATTCAGAAGAATCTCCAGGCGTCCCAGAATTCGATGGTTCGTGCTGTAAACCGTAAAAGGGTGTTATCTCCTTCCTATATGGTGGGAGACAAGGTTTGGTTGTCTACCAAAAATCTCAAGTTGAAGGTTCCTTCGTGTAAATTGGCCCCGCGCTTTATTGGGCCTTTTGAGGTGATTTCAGTAATAAATCCTGTGTCATATAGGTTAGCATTGCCGGACTCCCTTAAGGTACATAATGTTTTTCATAAGTCTCTGTTGAAAAAGTGTTTGCCTCCACTTATTCCATCCAAGGATCCTCCCTCGCCTTGCTTGGTCCAAGGGGAGCCTGAATATGAGGTGCATAAGATCTTGGACTCTAGGCGAGTGAGGGGGTCTATACAATACCTGGTGGATTGGAAGGGTTATGGTCCGGAGGAGCGTACGTGGGTGCCGTCCCACCGTGTTCATGCTCCTCGACTGGTCCACCTCTTTCATAGGTCTTTTCCAGCTAAACCGTCTCCTAACTCTAGGGGTCCGGTGGTCCCCCTTGGGAGGGGGGGTACTGTCAGGGCCGGCTGCAGGTCTGGCCGCCGTGCCTTGGCTGCCGGTCCCCCTGTGCCTGAACCGTTGCTAGGGACGCGGCGGGTTGCCGCACCCAACTCGCGTTCCTAGTTACGCACACTCTGATTTCAGTGCGCATGTCCCTTTGAACTGGCTTTGCTGTATTCACTGGCATCCACCCTGTTTTTACCAGGTGTTCTGTGATTGAGGCTAATCTTACTGACAGGTTCCCAGCCCCTATCAGGGGTTGGGGCGGGAGTCCAGTCGGTATTTAGGTTCCTTCCTGCTACACCTCATTGCCAGTGCTTGTTTGGTCTTCCAGCAGTCACCAGCCTTCCTTGAGCTCCTGTTGTTGGTATCTTATCGCAGCTGCGCTCCTGGATCTCGCTTTGTTTTCTGTGTTTATGCTATTTTGTCTCTCTGTGCTTTACCCCGGCTAGCTTCTTGGACATTCTTGTGGATTACGTTTTTGACCTGATACTGCTCTCTTGTTATCGACCTCGGACCGTCTGACCCTCCTCTGTGTTTCTCGTTGTTTGTCTGTCAGTCTGTCCTCCATACCCGCCTCCCTAGCTAGGCAAGGGAATGTCGTCCAGTTGTCCCACTAGGACCTTTAGCCTAGGGTGAGGCAAGTAGGCAGGGACAGGGGTTGCGGGTCGAGCTAGGGACCACCACTCTCCCCGGACCCCAGACCTCCCCTGACAAATACAAATTCTAACAGTCTATTCAGTAGGACTATCAGCTGTGTATCCACCTGACTTCTTCCCAACACAACTCATGGTCCCAACCCCATTTATAAGGCAAGAAATCCCACTTATTAAACCTGACAGGGCACACCTGTGAAGTGAAATCCATTTCAGGTGACTACCTCTTGAAGCTCATCAAGAGAATGCCAAGTGTGTGCAAAGCAGTAATCAAAGCAAAAGGTGGCTACTTTGAAGAACCTAGAATATAAGACATATTTTCAGTTGTTTCACACTTTTTTGTTAAGGATATAATTCCACATGTGTTAATTCATAATTTTGATGCCTTCAGTGTGAATCTACAATGTTCATAGTCATGAAAATACAGAAAACTCTTTGAATGAGAAGATGTGTCCAAACTTTTGGTCTGCACTGTATGTTAAATATATGCAAATTAAAATAACATTTTAACTAAATATTGTAAACATATAGGTAACTGCACAACAAGATAGCTTTGTCATTCGACTAGTTAAAAAATAGCAATGTTCCCCACACACAAAAGATTAAAGTAATGCTAGGTGCAGCAATATATAGAATAATATAGGCAAACTGTGCTATGGGGGGTTATCTGAAAATGATTACCAAAAACATAATAGAAAAGTCATGCGATGAGTCAAAAATAACCATAAACAGTAGCTCTGGTACCGGACTTTTGCCAATTAACCCTGACCTTCCCTGCCTGTCTGCCTCCAGCCTTGACCCCTACATTCCCTGACTACGATTCTGCCTGCTGTCTGCTACTTGGATTACCTGGACCTCCGCCTGACCCTGTATACTACTATATTAGTGTATATTACTTTGAACTTTGTTTTGCCTTTGTATCAAGTGACTGTTGCCTTCCTTCTGCCAGTAAAGATCATCTGTTCCATTACTCTGCCTCTGTTGGACTCTGTACACACTCCTGCAGTTAGCTGCTTTCTGGGTGACTGGTGTAAACATCAGTGTCCGCTAACCCAGAGGATCCACATCCTCCGTGCCTGACAGTGGGTTTGTTCCAGATTCTGAACTGAGGACCAGGAGAGTAGCACTATATCCTCTGGATATGATTACTGAGGAATCACAAAAGGTGGCGGAGGCCTCAGAACAAATACAGATGTGTCCTTTCTTCCATTTTCTATTGGCTGGTCCTGATATCACCAGATTTTTGAAACAATATGATTTTGCAATATTGTGTCACAAGATGCCTATCCTATATGTGTCTATATGCGGCCACCAGTAGTTGTATTATGAATTGCAGCCTGTCAAGGGTATTGCTACTATGTTGCAATGTTGTATTGAAGCCGGTTCATGGGAAATTGGAGTCTCCATCCAAATTAATGTTGAACACATCTGTGATCCATGTGCTCTGTTTATAAGATGCTCCTCCACCATACTGCCAAACTCAAGTAATTCATGTAAGGACTCATTTTGCGACCATAAAGCTTCTAAGGTGTTACTTTCCCATGGTGTGATTACTGGATAGCCCATACCAGTTGGCCTTCAGCAACTTTCAAAGATATGGTTGGAATGGTGGCTGCACTGGAGTCTGTAGGACTTGCAAATCCACTCTTCCACCCTTTTGTAGTCTTCTTGATATGATCACCAAACTGCCATAGCTTAGTCGGCGGTGGAAGCCACTAGAGCACTTAGTGCAACTTGCCCCAAGTGCCACATCTATAATGTGGTCATAGGGGACTCCATGTGCCACCATAAGGCTCATTTGCATGCTGTGATTAGCTTATACCCATTAACCTCCTGCCGCTTTGATTGTCATATTTTCAATGGTTAAATGAATCAGTTGCTACAACGTCTCCATTTATACAAGTAATACATCATCTGAAGTACAGTAGAAATTACAATATAAAGCCCTTAAACAACAAAAGCTTCTCTCAGTATGGGCAACCTTGACATTTCTGTTTAGCTCATAAGCAGTCAACTATTTCATTAGTCTTAAGTGCTGTACATTCTGTACAGCTATTTTTTTCCAATCAAACATTAATGTGTATATGTCACTCCCAACCCATTCTGACACAAAGACCTATTTATCGAACAGCCTTCCATTATAATCACCGACGCAGAATGGGACGTTTTCCCTTGTTGTATGAGAGCTCTTTGTATTCATTGCTTTTCTTTTGTATTAGTGTATTCTAATAAACAGTGAGAACTGTGGAATATGTAATTTACTTTTTCCCTCTGAAATATAATGGCTAACCTTACAGAACAATAAAAGTATGAACACAATATAATAATCTTTTATTTACTTTGCAAAGGGGCTTGGTGAAAGTGAGAAAGTTGAGATTCATTTGTGATACAATGCATCACATGTGGTGCTAAAGCTAGAACATTTGGTGTGTCCTAGCGCTCTTAAAGTGTAACTGTCATTCTATTTTTATTAGTGTAATGTGTAGGGACAGTGACACTGACTATTTTTGTAATATACTTTAATTACTGAAATCGTACATTTCTATTAGAAAAATAGCTGTAAAGTGGCACATTTTGAGCCTTAGCAACGCTCCTCTGTCTTCTGTTTACATAACACAGTCAGTGCTGAGCAAGTCTCCAGTGTTATGTAAACAGAAGACAGAGGAGCGTTGTTAAGGCTCAAAATGGGCCACTTTAGAGCTATTTTTCTAATAGAAATGTATGATTTCAATAAATAAAGTATATTACAAAAATGTTCAGTATCACTGCCCCTGTACATTACACAAATAAAAAAAAAAAGAATGACAGTTACACTTTAAGGCTCTGTTCACATATGTCGTGGATTCGGTCCCACTTTATGGTACAAAATAGCTCAATGTTTTTTTTTTTTTTTTTTAAACAATGGACAAAAAGTTCCATTAGGCACTGTTGGTATCCGTTGTATGACAGATCTGGGACTGGATTGGCTTGTTGGAAAATGCTTTTGTTTAGCACTTAACCTCTGCAGGGTACACCTCTAATTCCTTGCTCTCCCTGAGCTAGTGGGTGTAGACTAACTGCTAGGATGTCTCCCATAGACAGAACATGGAGAAAGTAGGAGATTCTGCTCTCTATCTCTCACAAAGTATCACTCAGAAGCACCCTATAGGATATTGGGATATTAGGATATTATAGAGAAGTACTGTGCAGTATAGATGTGAATAAGGCACTTGAGGAGAGATATAATAATTACTATTTGCTGAAGTCTTCCTGCCTGGCGCTGGTAGGTGTGCTCAGTGGTCCAAGCCATGGCACGATTACATTGCCTGCCTTATCAGAAGCAGGACTGTAGGGCTGTAATGCACATCTGAGCTGCTGCCTCAATGGCAGGGATCTGAGATAACTCTGGCATCTAAATAGTTAGGAAGAGGCAAGGAGCTTCCTGTCTCATACCAGCTCACCCATCTGGGTATTCTGATGGGGGGCTTACCATTAGGGATGAGCGAATCGACTTTGGATGAAACATCTGAAGTTGATTCACATAAAAATTCATTCTAAATACTGTACGGAGCCGGAGCTTCGTACAGTATTAGAATGTATTGGCTCTGATGAGCTGAATTTATTACTTTGCAAAGTCTCACGAGACTTTACGTAATAACTTTATAAATTAATTTCTACTGTAAAAAAAAATTTCCCAAACTCAGGTTCGGTTTCAAGTCCAGCTCCATACGGTATTAGAACGAAGTTTTATGCGAATCGACTTCGGAAGTTTCGTCCGAAGTCGATTCGCTCATGCCTACTTGCAATGTTCATCCTGCCTATTAAAAATTGGATCAAAAAGCAAAGAAGATGTTTTATGTATCCAATGCTCAGAGCTCCATTGATGGAGTGTGTTATGGTACATTGTATACTACAATGTGAAAAAACTTGATTTTAAAGCCCAAACATTCGGGTTCGTTAATGGATTAATCATCATCATTATGTTTATAAGAACAATGCCATGGATGGGTTAAACATTATACAGCTGTCTCCTCATCTCATATAAGTTTCCCTGTGTTCTTCTGCAGTTGACGTTACTTTCCATCTTCCCACACCTTTTACAACTTATGCTAGACAAATAGTCTATTCTCATTTTGTTCAGTGTTCCAAAACAAATTGCGCTAATATGCTCCATGGCAACTAAAGCCGCCTGAGGAAAGTTTAGAGCTAGATATTTTGTCTTTAAAATTATGCTTTATTACGGATCACTGCCATATGAAGGAGCCTTGACGGACTCTGACAGCGCAAAATAACTAGCGAAGGAAGGATATTACCGCAGTCTGTTCCACTGTAAACAGAACAGATTTTGCTGTCTAAATCTACATTATACATATGATGTTGAGCTTGGCTTTATTAATATTGTGCTGATCAAGAGATGGATTATAAATGTATATTGTCCTGTTCATCTCTCTTCACTTTCAGAGTTTCACTAAAAACTCTAAGTGAAGGAAAGTATTTGCATCTACAAAGTTACATAATAGATACAAGGCACAGTCTAGTCGTGAAGCTGTGAAAATGTCTTCAGATAGGGAAACTGCAGCATGACTGATAATTCTGTTTGCATCCTACTAGAGATGAGCGAGCACTAAAATGCTCGGGTGCTCGTTATTCGAGTCGAACTTTTCCCGATGCTCGGGTGCTCGTTTCGAATAACGAACCCCATTGAAGTCAATGGGAGACTCGAGCATTTTTGCAAGGGACCAAGGCTCTGCCTAGGGAAGGCTGGGTGAAAACCTGTAAACCTCAGAAAATGATGGAAACACCACGGAAATGGACAGGAAACAGCAGGGGCAGCATGCATGGATGCCTCTGAGGCTGCCTAATCCCACCATTACCCCAAATTCTCCTAGTGGGGCATGTGTGGTATCGATTCTTCTCAGTTTAAAATCGTATATGTCCCCTATCTTGGGACCATATATTTCATGGATTTTTCGAACACGGAAAAGGAAAAAGAGCTTGCTCTGGCCAGGGGAGTGTCTTTTCTACTGCAGCTAAGGGGACGTGTCCATGCTCTGCCTATCACAGGTCAGGAGCCAATTAAAAGAGGAACAAACAAAAATCAGTATAATATCTAATATGTCCCCTATCCGGGTAAATTGTTTGGAGAGAGGGCCTGTAGGTGGGGGGCAGGCTTGGGGGAAGGAGGTTGAGCTGGAAGAGCCAGAGGAGTGCCCCCTGGGCTAGCGTGTGTGGTGGTGACAACAGCCGGATGTAGTTAGAATGACGACGCAGGACCCCAACTTAAAAATTTAGCATCAACCGGTACAATTGTCAATTATGAGCTCGATCAAGTGTGGCATGTGTTCTATGTATTCTTCTCAGTTTAATACCGTATATGGCAGCTATCCGGAAAAATAGTTTGGAGAGAGAGAAAGATAGGAAAAAGACGTAAATTGTTTGGAGAGAGGGCCTGTAGGTAGACCTCTGGAAAAAGTGTTTGGAGAGAGGGCCTGTAGGTGGACCTTCGGAAAAATTGTTTGGAGAGAGGGCCTGTAGGTGGACCTCCGGAAAAATTGTTTGGAGAGAGGGCCTGTAGGTGGACCTCCAAAAAAATTATTTAGAGAGAGGGCCTGTAGGTTGACCTCCGGAAAAATTGTTTGAAGAGAGGGCCTGTAGTGGGCCCTCCTGAAAAATTGTGGTAAAAGAGTGCCAGTTGGACCTCTAAAAAATGGCGTTTTTTTTTGTCAGCGTTAGGCAAAGACGACAAGGAGGAGGAGGAGGAGGAGTAGTTGGAGTAGAGAAGAGGAATTGGATACATAAGTTATTAAAATCTTTAGCTGCTTTCCCCCGGAGGAGATTTGAATTCCGGTGAAATCCAGGCTTTGTTCATTTTAATAAGCGTCAGCCTGTTAGCGCTGTCAGTTGACAGGCATGTACGCTTATCGGTGATGACGCCACCAGCTGCACTGAATACCCGCTCTGACAGCACGCTAGTGGCAGGGCAGGCCAGCACCTCCAAGGCGTACAGTTCAGGCCACGTGTCCAGCTTTGAAACCCAGTAGTTGTATGGAGCAGAGTGATCGCTACGGACGTTGGTATGGTCAGCTAGGTACTCCCTCATCATCTTTCTGTACAGCTCCCCCCTACTCTGCCTAGACTGGGGACAGGTGACAGTGTCTTGCTGGGGTGACATAAAACTGGCAAAGGCCTTGGAGAGCGTTCCCCTGCCAGTGCTGGACAAGCTGCCTGCTCGCCTCCTCTCCCCCGCTACTTGGCCCACAGAACCATGCCCTCTGCCGCTAGCGGTGTCAGATGGGAAGAATTGTTTCAGCTTGTGCACCAGGGCCTGTTGATATCTATTCACTCTCATACTCCTTTCCTCTGCAGGGATGAGAGTGGAAAGGTTCTGCTTGTACCGTGGGTCCAGGAGAGTGAACACCCAGTAATCAGTGTTTGAAAAAATTCTTCTAACGCGAGGGTCACAGGATAGGCAGCCTAACATGAAGTCTGCCATGTGCGCCAGAGTCCCAATACGCAAGAATTCCCTCTCCTCACTGGCCTGACTCTCCATTTCCTCCTCCTCCTCCTCCAAGTCCTCCTCTTCAGCCCATACATGCTCAAGAGTTAAGGACTGAGCACTGGTACCCTCTACTGTCTCGCCGACATTCTCCTCCTCTTCCTCCTCATCCTCATCCCCCTCCTCCGATACGCGCTGAGAAACAGACCAGCGGGTGCTCTGGCTATCAAGCGACGTATCTTCCTCCACCGTCTCTTGTGACAAGCGCAAAGCATCCGACTTGATGCTGAGCAGTGAGTTTTTCAACAGGCAAAGCAGCGGGATGGTGAGGCTGATAATGGCGGCATCGCCGCTGACCATCTGTGTTGACTCCTCAAAGTTGCTCAACACCTGGCAGATATCAGACATCCACGTCCACTCCTCATTGTAGACTTGAGGAATCTGACTGACCTGACTACCAGTTCTGGTGGAAGTTGACATCTGGCAGTCTACAATCGCTCTGCGCTGCTGGTAAACTCTGGATAACATGTTTAATGTCGAATTCCATCTTGTGGGCACGTCGCACAACAGTTGGTGAGCGGGCAGTTGTAGGCGGCGCTGGGCTGCCCTGAGAGTGGCAGCATCTGTGGTCGACTTGCGGAAATGCGCACAGATGCGGCGCACCTTGGTGAGCAAATCAGACAGATTGGAGTATGTCTTGAGGAACCGCTGAACTATGAGATTGAACACGTGGGCCAGGCATGGCACATGTGTCAGTCTGCCGAGTTGCAGAGCCGCCACCAGGTTACGCCCGTTGTCACACACAACCATGCCTGGCTTGAGGTTCAGCTGTGCCAACCACACATCGGTCTGCGCCGTGATACCCTGTAACAGCTCTTGGGGCGGTGTGCCTTTTGTCACCTAAGCTCAGCAGTTTGATTTGGGTTAGTCACCTCGTCATCCTCCGATTCCTCAGTCTGCTCCCACCTCGGACTTCCTGCCCTGACAACAACTTCACCACTGTCTGACAACCGTGTCTCCTCATCGTCCGACACCTCTTTACAAACTTCTTCCACTAACCATTGTCATTATCATCATCATCACCCACAGACTGCGACAGTTGGAAAACTTGGGCATCGGGAACGAGGTCAGCAGCAACCTGAGAAGTGGTTTGTGACTCTGGGAAGGGTCCAGAAAACAGTTCCTGATAGTATGCCGGATCGCATTCCAAATTTTCCTGGGAGGGGGCAGACTGGGGGGAAGGAGGTTGAGGTGGAGGAGCCATAGGAGTGCTCCCTTGGGTAACGTGGGTGGACTGCGTGGAAGACTGACTGGTGGACAAATTACTTGAAGCATTGTCCGCAATCCACGACATCAGCTGTTCGCACTGTTGTGGTTTCAACAGTCCTCTACCACGTGTCCCTGTAAGTTGAGACATGAAGCTAGGGAGTGTAGCTCTGTGGCGTTCCCCTGCTCCCTCATCAGCAGGTACTGTCTCACCCTGCCCAGGACCATGGCCTCTGCCCCCTGCAGTAATTGAATGCCCACACCCACACCCACGCCCTCGTCCTCGACCCTTAGCCCTGGGGTTCAACATTTTCTGTATATAAGTGTATTATATAAAAAAATAAAATAAATGGGCCTGCTGTACTGAAACCCACAAACTTGTTCAGTCTGGTTTAATTAAGTGACGTACAGAATGTGTCAACTGGACAGAAAATACAGATTGTAGTGAGTGGACAGCTGAACTGTGACACACAGAATGGTTCTACGCAGCTGTGTGAAATGGATTCGTATCACTGAGCTAAAACAACAAAAAAACTATTTTTTTTATATATATATATATTTAATATTTTTTTTTGTAGTTTTGTTTTTTTTGGAACGTGACGTGCAGAAACTATCATAGACCTAACTCACACCCTGCTGACGGTGGCTATTTTGACTGCGACCCAGACAAATGTCGCAAAGAGATTTTTGTGATCAAGCTATATACGTGAGAGCAAAAGACCTTGCTGGATTAAGTGACGTACAGAAAGTGTCACCTGGACAGAAAATACCGATTGTAGTGAGTGGACAGCTGAACTGTGACACACAGAATGGTTCCACGCAGCTGTGTGAAATGGATTTGTATCACTGAGATATAACAATAAAAAAAAAGGGTTATATATGGCGATAGCTGCACTACTAGTGCCAGCCAGCCAAGCCAGGAGACAAAAAAATGTCTTGTAGCCCTTAGAAGGGCTGTTGGGTTCTTGGTGGGTGATTCCTGCCTAACAAAGAACTAAATGCAGGCCATAACACTCTTCCTGAAACGCAGCAGCTCTATCCCTAACGACATCCAGACAGCATCTGAGCCGAGCACCGCGGCCAGTCACTAGTATATTCCAGGGTCACCTGATCAGGCCAGCCAACCCCTGCTATCGACATGTAAGGGCCCCACGTGATGCTGGGTGTACCGCAGAGTCTCCTGGCTTGTGATTGGCTGGGTTTATAGGCACCAAAAATGCACAATGTGGAAGTTGCCATTTCCTTGAGCATGGCGAGATACTCGTCCGAGCAGCGAGCACTTACGAGTACCGTAATACTCGAACGAGCACCAAGCTCGGAAGAGCATGCTCGCTCATCTCTACATCCTACAAATATTCAACTTAGTTCCTTAAGCACACATGAGTGGATGTTACTGTTAGATGTTAGCGTAACATTCTCATTTTAAATTGTTTTCATTCATGTATTTTTTAAATTTAAATAATAAAAAAAATTGTAAGAATTTCTGCCGCATCGCTATTTATCCCAATTTTCTCAAGTTTGTTAACGGCCTTCGGTGGATGACTAGGGCACTACCATTTCAACACCTAGCTAATGTCTAGCAGAGAATATCATGTTTGTATTATTTTCCGGGTCCTCTCATACTGTGCCTTGGTGATGTGTTTTTGCAACTATTGTGACATGTAATGTGCCTGGCTTTCCAGCAGTTGGCAAACGCTCCTACAGAGCTTTAGACAAAAATGGAACTAAGCATTCCATTATTTTCCCTCCTTTGGGCAGGAGTGGGCCAGTCCTGCTTCCCACCAAGGGAAAGGTTGCTGAGGAAGTATTTAGTTAAAGTTAGACTTAGAAGGAGACCAGAAAACATGGCACAGTGAAGGAGTATTTTCCCTTCCTGCAGTAGAAATCTTTCAGGGGAAGCAGCTCTGAGAGTACAGCGGCTCTTTGAATTTAATAGATTGAGTATTACGAGAGGGTCAATGGCAAAAGGCACCCCACTCAACAGTACCAGAACCTCTAGAAAGTCCAGTAACCAGCCTGAAGCCTCAGATTAATAAAGAAGAGTACTAAGGCCTGCCACCATATTGCATTCTTCTGGAACCAAGTAAAGGAGAATTGCACTAAACCCTTTGACACTGATTGTATTGTCAAGTTCAAGTTATTCAAGTAAACACAATTGAAACGTCTGGACTTCACTTTATTTTCCAACTCAATTTTGACTGACCCCCAGGAACCGACAGCCTGAAGGAGCACCGTAACACAAATTAGTAGTATACCACTTGCATCCTACACATCGGGATTACTCCACCTGAGGGCGTGTCCAATGGGAGAGGTGCAGCAGCTGGGTTACCTCCATCCAAGAGGGTCTATGCTTTTATCTGGAGTTTTGCTCAGGAATGGGTAAGGAGTTTATTACTTTAGAGGCCTGACTTTGGTAACTGAGATATCACATTAAGGAAGTACTTGCGGTCTATTGCTTGTTTCTTACATGTCTTATTACAGTGGTACTCTAAGAGAAAATAATGTCTCTATTATTTATACAACAGATTACAAGGTTGATGTGGCAGTACTGCCATTGTCCTTTGGTGGATCTTGTGGCCTCTCAGCACCATTGTTGAGTTATAGACTGTAGACCACAATTGTTTTGGCACTGGTTCAGTGCCATAACAAGAAGTATTGTCAATCAATTCTGCCGTACCATTAATTATTCCATTGCCAAAATCCAGCTGCGCCTTGAGTACGTTCTATTTTACTTACTTTAGATTTCACAATGGTATGTCTTTCTGCATAACGACGTCTGATAATACTTCACTTCTTTCGTTCTTTCTCTTTATCACTGTTGTTTGTACCTGCAGAGCAGAATAATTGCAGATAACAAGAAAATATACATTTTCTGACACCTAACACCTTCACGCTTTTCAAATTCTTTAAAGAATTGGCAAGTGACAAGCAACGAATTTCAAATAACCTGCTAATTTGGAAACTATTAATTAATAGTCTGAATTTGTAAGACGCAGCCACCTACAGCACTTCCGCGTAACATTAGCAGTTATTTAAATGTTCACAATACCCTTTTGTGTGGAAATCCAAAGAGCATAAATTAAACCAAAGGAAATATTCTGCATCAATTTCAAAAGTAAAAGTACAATCACCGGGAGAATTTCTAATCTTTTTTTTTTATTTTTTATTTTTGCTTTCTGCATTTTTTTTACCATCAAGGACGCTGTTCTACTTTTCAAGCCGCGACTAATTTAAATCAGTCCAATTTGCAGGATATTGTTCTTTTACGCCCTCCCACTATTCAGGGTGTTCTCTCATCAGTACCGCTCAGGCTGAAAAAGTGACTAAGGTAATTTATCATCTGAGAATGATAAGTTTCCCAGGATCTCTCGGTATTACTCAAAAATGAACATCAAACATAAATTTTAACACAAAACTAGGTAAAAATAATTACAATTATAGAAGATGCAGATACCAGCATCATCCTCCATGATATACGTGGTGACAACATGGCAGGTACTCTGGCAGATCCTGCTGAATGAAGATAGAAGGACCTGCGATTATGTCACCGCGCTCACCCTGCAAGTCCTGCTAAAAGAAGATAGAAGACACTGCGGCAGTGCAATTAAGTGAATGAGGTGAGTTTTTTTCTAACCCTTTAACTGCCATATTATTTTGCATTCGGTCTCAAGAATACTATTATTTTCCACTATAACCATGTTATAACAGAAAATAATAAAGTGAAGTTCGGGTTCCTATGTACAAGAATATAACTGTCACGGGGGAGACAAGGGAAGGTGCGCCCTGTACTGAAAACCCCCCCGTTCTCTCCCTGCCTGCTTGCCTCAGTCGGCCCTAGGCGGCCGCGGACAACCACGGTGACGGTCCCTGCTCTGTATAAGTGCACAGGGAGGAACAGGGAACAATTGGAGAGACAAACACAGACAAAACAAACACAATATCAGAATAGTCAGCAAGCCAGGTCATGCACAGGAGATAACGTAAATACCGGGGGTGAAGCAAAGAGAGGTCGAAGTCCAAGTCCAAGGTCAGGGTCAAACAGCAATCAAACACTAGGTCGCACAAGCACTGATCAAAGTAGTAACGCTAATCACAGGCATCTGAGTGAGGCAGTTGCCATCTTTAAATAGCCCGCCCAGGATCATGTGATGTGGCCAGCATCACATGACCTGAGGCGGAGCAAGCTGTCCAAACAATATGTAAAGTAGCCATGTGGTGTGATCAGCACCACATGGCTAAACCCAAACAGAGAATTAACTCATGAAGTGCTGGCTGACAAGACCAGCACTTCAATTCCCTATTGCTCGTCTCTAGGGGGGCGGAGAGGTCCGGCGATGTCGTGCAGAGGGAGCGCGACGCCGACCTCGCGTGACAGTACCCCCCCTTCACGAGGGGCCACCGGACCCTTACCAGCGGGAGCAGGCTTATCGGGATGCTGTCGATGAAAACTCTTAACAAGTGCGTCTGCATGCATCCTGCTCAGCGGTACCCAAGATCTGTCCTCAGGCCCAAATCCCCTCCAGTGTACAAGGTACTGGAAGGAATTCCGGACCTTCCTAACATCAATGATTCTATGAATCTCGTGCTCCACTTGTCCCTCCACCTCGACCGGAGGCGGGGGCAGTTCCTCTGGACCAGCGGGAGCAACATAACGCTTAAGCAAAGACATATGAAAAACATTGTGAACACGAAGGGAGTCAGGTAAACACAATTCAAACGACACCGGATTGATCACCTTGGTGATCCTGTATGGACCAATGAAGCGAGGCGCAAACTTATAGGATGGTACTTTCATACGTAGATTTTTAGTTGACAACCATACCATGTCCCCCACCTTGAAATTCACACCCTTAGAACGTTTCTTATCGGCCTTAGTTTTTTGAATCCTTTGGGCTCTTTCCAGGTTCGACTGAACCTGTGCCCAAACTGTGCACAGTTCCTGAGAGAGAGCATTGGCCTCTGGGACCGCCGAAACAGCTGGAGAAAAAGAGCCAAAGCGCGGATGAAACCCCATGTTGCAGAAAAACGGCGATACCCCAGAAGACGAATTCACACGGTTATTAATCGCGAACTCGGCCAGAGACAGGAATCTGGCCCACACATGCTGGTTATCAGCAACATAACATCTGAGATATTGCTCAACGGACTGATTAAGACGTTCAGTCTGACCATTGGTCTCTGGATGAAAGGCTGACGAAAAGGATAAGGAAATATCGATCTTCTTACAGAAGGCCCTCCAGAATTTAGACACAAACTGCACCCCCCTGTCAGAAACAATATTCTCAGGAACACCGTGTAGTTTAACTATGTGGTCCATAAATACGGAAGCCAAAACCTTTGCAGAGGGTAATTTACACAAAGAAATAAAGTGACACATCTTGCTGAATCTGTCCACCACTACAAGAATCACGGTTTTACCCTCAGAGCATGGCAAATCCGTGATGAAGTCCATGGACAGATGTGACCAAGGTCTATCAGGTATGGGTAATGGACGCAACTCACCCATAGGCCGAGTCTTGGGATTCTTGGACCTGGCACAAGTATTGCACGCAGTTACAAAAGCCTGAACATCTCTGGAGATTGACGACCACCAATACTGCCTAGAGACCAACTCCTTGGTGGCATTGATACCAGGATGTCCACATAAAACAGAGCTATGGCACTCACCCAGCAGTCGCAACCGCAAATGAGCTGGCACAAATAACTTGTCATTGGGAGTACCAGTGGGAGCAAGATGTTGTCCTGCCACGATTTCAGAAGCGAGATCAGATGAGGTAGCGGCTACGATGATGTCAGCTGGCAGGATGGGCTCAGGAGGAATGTCAGGAGGCTGATACGCCTGGAAACTTCGGGATAAGGCATCGGCCTTAATGTTCTTGCTTCCGGGTCTGAAGGTAACACAAAAGTCAAAACGAGTAAAGAACAAAGCCCACCTCGCCTGTCTGGGATTCAATCGCTTAGCAGATTCCAGAAACATCAAATTCTTATGATCCGTGAGGACCGTAATGCGGTGTAATGCCCCTTCTAAAAAATGACGCCATTCCTCAAATGCCCACTTGATTGCTAGTAACTCCCTATTACCAATGTCATAGTTTCTCTCGGCAGGAGAGAACTTGCGGGAGAAGAAGGCGCATGGCTTGAGATTAGTTAAGGTGGAAGACCCCTGGGACAGTACTGCCCCCACACCATCTTCAGATGCATCCACCTCAACTACAAACGGCTTATTTTGATCAGGCTGGATCAGCACAGGAGCATCAACAAAAAACCGCTTTAGCTTTTCAAACGCTTCAATAGCTGCAGGGGACCAGTTGACTAAATCAGCTCCCTTGCGGGTCAAATCCGTAATGGGTTTGGCTATAACAGAAAAATTTTTGATAAATTTCCGATAGAAATTAGTAAAACCCAGAAATCGCTGGAGCGCCTTCAGAGAGGAAGGTCGCACCCACTCTACAATGGCCTGTACCTTACCCGGGTCCATTTTGAAGGAAAAAGGGGTGAGAATGTATCCCAAAAAGGTCACTTCCTGAACACCAAAGATACACTTCTCCCCTTTGACAAACAACTTGTTCTCACGCAACACCTCCAGCACTTGCCTGGTGTGGGATACGTGACTCTCCCAGTCTGTAGAAAAAATCAAGATGTCATCAATATAGACAATTACAAATTTTCCAATAAATGGTCTAAAAATGTCATTGACAAAATTTTGGAACACCGCAGGAGCATTACTTAACCCGAAGGGCATTACTAGGTACTCATAATGACCCTCCGGGGTATTAAAGGCAGTTTTCCATTCATCACCCTCACGGATTCTGATCAGGTTGTACGCCCCCTTCAGATCTAGCTTAGTAAACCAACAAGCACCCTGAACCTGATTCAACAAATCAGGAATAAGGGGCAGCGGGTACCTGTTTTTAACAGTAATTTTATTGAGTTCCCTGTAATCAATACAGGGCCTCAACCCTCCATCCTTTTTCCCGACAAAGAAAAATCCTGCCCCCATGGGAGAAACAGAAGGCCGGATGTGACCCTTGGCCAGACTCTCCTTGAGATAATCCCTCATAGACTGACGCTCTGGAGTAGAGAGATTATAGATACGGCCCTTGGGATATCTGGACCCCTCAATAATATCGATGGCACAATCATATTGCCGGTGAGGAGGGAGGAACTCAGCCTCGGACATGGAGAAAACGTCCGAAAAATCCTTGATGTACTCAGGTAAGAAAGGAGACTCAGTAGTACCTCCCAACTGCAATACAGATTTGCAACACTTGTCACAATTCAGCCCCCATTTTTCTAATTCACCTGTTGACCAATTGATTACAGGATTGTGGTCCTGCAACCAAGGTAAACCAAGAACTAGGTCAGCAGGTAAATTTTTTAAAACCCAAAAAACACATTTTTCGGAATGCGAAATCCCAACCGTCAGGGTCACACTAGGAGTACAGAACTCGATCCTCCCATTATTTAGGGGAGTGGAGTCGAGGGCGATAATTTGAATACCCTCCCTTAAAGGGACCATCGGTAAACCCACAGACTGTACAAAATCAAAATTAATAAAATTAGCAGCAGAACCAGAGTCAACAAAAGCCTTTCCAGAACCCCTGAATTGATCATATGCAATGGAGATGGGTACTAAAATCTTTCTCCTTACCACTGCTGGGGTTACCTTACCTCCCACCGGAGATCTCCTAGAGGGCGGAAGTTTTGGACACTGCTGGAGCCAGTGGTTCACCTCACCGCAGTAGAAGCAGGCTCCCTTTAAACGTCTTTGGTTTCTCAGGATACCTCCTAACTGCATGGACTCCGGGACCTTGGCAGGAGGTGGACTCAGAGGAGGAAACTCAGGCAGGACGACAGCTTGAGGAGTATTTGATCGTTCCCTCTGTCTTTCTCTCACCCGTCGATCCAGCTTAATAACTAAAGTCATGGTCGTCTCTAGGGAGTCAGGAGTAGGATAACAAACCAGAAGATCCTTGAGTTGGTCTGACAGCCCCACCCTAAACTGGCTTCTCAAAGCTGGGTCATTCCACCCAGAGGAGACACACCACTTCCTGAACTCTGCACAGTAATCCTCTACTGGGCGGTTTCCTTGCTGAATGTTCCTGAGCTGAGTTTCTGCTACAGTGGCCCAGTCTGGTTCTTCATACAAAAGACCTAAGGCCTGGAAAAAGGCCTCCACAGACAACAGACATGGGGAGTTAGATGGCAATGAGAAAGCCCACTCCTGCGGATCCCCTTGCAGCAAGGAAATAATTATTCCTACCCGCTGCTGCTCAGAACCCGAGGAGTGTGGGCGTAAACGAAAATATAATTTGCAACTTTCCTGGAAAGAACGGAAAGTCTTTCGGTTACCCACAAACCGATCGGGCAACCTTATATAGGGTTCAATAATGGAGGGAGCGGCTGCGGGTACAGTTTGCAGCTGCTCCTGGTGTTGGATTCTCTCGGCCAGATCCTGGATCATCTGAGCCATGTCACTTATATGATCCGTGAGAATTCGCAACGGCTCCATTTAGTATGGCCTGTGATTCTGTCACGGGGGAGACAAGGGAAGGTGCGCCCTGTACTGAAAACCCCCCCGTTCTCTCCCTGCCTGCTTGCCTCAGTCGGCCCTAGGCGGCCGCGGACAACCACGGTGACGGTCCCTGCTCTGTATAAGTGCACAGGGAGGAACAGGGAACAATTGGAGAGACAAACACAGACGAAACAAACACAATATCAGAATAGTCAGCAAGCCGGGTCATGCACAGGAGATAACGTAAATACCGGGGGTGAAGCAAAGAGAGGTCGAAGTCCAAGTCCAAGGTCAGGGTCAAACAGCAATCAAACACTAGGTCGCACAAGCACTGATCAAAGTAGTAACGCTAATCACAGGCATCTGAGTGAGGCAGTTGCCATCTTTAAATAGCCCGCCAGGATCATGTGATGTGGCCAGCATCACATGACCTGAGGCGGAGCAAGCTGTCCAAACAATATGTAAAGTAGCCATGTGGTGTGATCAGCACCACATGGCTAAACCCAAACAGAGAATTAACTCATGAAGTGCTGGCTGACAAGACCAGCACTTCAATTCCCTATTGCTCGTCTCTAGGGGGGCGGAGAGGTCCGGCGATGTCGTGCAGAGGGAGCGCGACGCCGACCTC